>JAHZNH010000263.1:0-11695 GCA_027744355.1 Tyrannoseira gladiata
TATATAAAAACAAATGAAGAAAGGAACGAATGAGCGGAAAGGTGGTTGGTTGCGGTTGACCAGTAAAGGGGCCACTTTACTACTACATAGGACTACTTACCACCACCAATTCTTCTACAGATTTGCAAGGCAGCCCAAGGAAGGGTAAAGAACCTGTTAAATAAAAGTAATGGTTTCGAAAGATTAGGGAAAAAAATAACAATAGTACCGAAGCGATAGCCTCCCATCCACCACTTCTTCACACTACTTATTTGTTTTCCTCATTTCTTCACGTAACCTACAAATTCCTCAGATTTTCCTCGCTTAATGAACTCGATTAATAGAAAAATGAGAGTGAGGGTGGATGGATGGATGGATGGATTCAGAGGAAGTAATGAAAACAATCGATCGGAATAAATAGGAGTGACCGGTTCAATGAATTCAAAACGCTTAACTTGAGAGCTCTGCGATGATGATGACGATGGTGGTGGTGACGGTTGCAGTGCCAATGAAGGTGAAAGAAGGAAACAGGTTTCCCATTCCCCGGGTACAATTTCCCCGATTCCACCACCCCGCTGTGGAGTAGAAGGCCGAGATAATCATGATCATGATGATACAGATGCTGTGAAATGCTCAAAGAGGATCGAAAGGAGAGCAGAGGCTTTTAAGCGGAAGAAAGATTACTTCATATAATAACTTTCATCATTTTCCTTTGGCCAAAAGCTAGAAACCTTTTACGGACCTGCTTTCAGTCACTTTATCTAGCCGTAAAAATTCCGCGTGGATTTTTTTCTCCTGGTGGAGAAAGCGATGACATCGAATTGAATTTATTGGGTCCTATGAGATTGTCCTTGTGTTTGTGGATCAATGGGTGGAATACGATTTTCATTTCCTTGAATCCTTGCCTACACACATACTCCCTCCCTACTTGTATTACACGCTTGAAGTACTTGTGTATGTACTTAAGTACATTCCTCCACATTCCCTATTATCCATCCACCAATCTCTCCCGAAAACATTTTTTTTCTTCAGGGGAGCCACAAAACTGCAGGGAAAATGGTGGGATGGAAATTTGTCGTTTTTTTGCTTATTTTGGCCTTCTCAAGTGACAAGATAGAGTTAAATGCTTTCTTTGATAGGCGAAAAAATGAATGGGGAATAGGGGAGCCAAAACCTTGTACCCTGGGGTGCTGGGCTGGCACTTTCCAGAATATCAATGGATCGCTTCGTTTCATTCTGTCAAAATTGCAAAGCGTCCTTCTCCTCCTCCCACGTTCTTGCATAAGTATATCTTCACAGATCTGATGTCTTGTTTTTTTTTGTTTCATCTTCCTCCTCGATGATTGTCTCAAGATGGGGGAGGGATAGAGAAAGGGACGCATTATGTACTTACATCGCACCGTATGCTCTCTTCACTGAGGCAGTCAAAGTCATTGTTGGGAAGAAACAGATCCTCATAATAAAGTGGAAAGGTTGGTCTTTAGAGCTACTTCATCACACACGAGGATCAAAGCCTTTTCTCTCAGCCCGTTTTCGATCCTTTTCTTCACTCGCTTTTTTTACGATGATAGGCTTCTCGTTTTTCATGAGCCAACCTTTTCCTCACAATGCAGATGTGCCACTAATAAAATTGTAATAATGGGGAAGACGGGATGTGAAACTGAAAATGTAGATGGATACGTGGGTAGTTGCTTCTCCGAAATTAAATCTACGTTACAATAGTCTGGTCTAGATTTTATAGGAAGGACTGCACACACACTCAATTATTGTTCTCGTCTTCTGTGAAAATTCACCCGGAACCTGGGGTCTACCTTTTGAATATTAATTATGATATTGATAAAGCTCGTGAAACGGGAGGAGGAAATCTCATTAAGGGGATAATTCTTATTAAATCTTATTAAACTAACTCTACTCTACTAAATCCTTTGTTTTGACTTTGGGAAAAGGAAAAGTGGCATTAGAGACTGAACCAAGTAAGCAAGGTGGGCTGGATGGGAAGTAAGTATGCATCCGCCTAATCCACTGTTTCCCTACCTCTTTGAATAATTCACTTTATTTTGCTTATTCCATGGATTACTTGTGAGATGAGATTGATATAATTTCAACTTTTTCCTCTATGATTCCTCTGAATCAACTCCAATGGCATGTTTGTTGAAAAAACAGAGGTGTCCATCTTCATTAGATTGTTTGTAGCATCTCGCCAACCTTCATCCATTTATCCATTTCCCCCATCAATCTCCATTTCCTTCTCTTCTTCCCCCAGCACATCCTATCCGTCCGCGTGTTTTAGAGTGCTGACACGTTCCAAAATCTTGGTAGCTCCACAACCACACATCCTCCTTCCACGACCTAAACTGTGCCACATATGCGGCAGCACTGGACTGGATCTTTGGTGAAAGGGAGCAGCAGCAGGAAGAAGGAAAAAAGGAATGGAGGGTGATGTGATAAGCTAAGTATTAGTGGGCGGCGGGAGGATGATGTTTTGTAGAGATTTCGAGTACGAACACCGCTAAACCGCATCAAGATGATCACGCCACGCCACAATTAACCAGGATTTTTTTTAGCTCAAGCCTTTTGAAACCCATAAAAGTGTAGGAGTGTATTAAAAATAGGCTTTTCATCTCCAAATTAATTTCTTCTCCTCATCATTCCGACCTCTTGAAAATGGCCGATGATAAATAGCATTATTCATCTCAAGTATTCTCCCAGTAGCAATGTGGAGGATTGGATTGTGGAGCGTGGAGTAATCAAATTCAAGGAGACGACAAATGAGTGTAATCAAAAAACTTTAATGGTTTCAGCTCTCAGCCAGCCTATCCATTCAATCCAGATGTAACAGGGATTGATAGTGCTCCCTGATTATTGGATACATAAATACATAAGTACCTCAGCAGTGGGATCCGAACCTTACTAATGCTCCTGTATTAGCGGTCGCAGTTGGTGGCGTATGATTCCGAAATGCCCGAACATTCTCCAGAATTTGATTGCTATATTAGGAAGATGGTGGAAATCTATCATCGTCGGGATCCCTGGAAAATAATGATCAAGAAACAGGAAAAAAGTGCGGTGCAAAGTAATCTGCCAGGTCATATAACCCATTAGGTTTTGGGGGTTGTGGTTCGGTGTCGGTCCGTCCACGTCCACTACCTTTTCTTTCCGCTAATAAGCACATTATCTCAATGAAAAAATCACTTAGGCAGTAAAAGGAAACGATTCTCGGATTCTGCTCCGGATTAGATTAGGGAAATCGTGTGAGGAAGGAGGGGATCGAAGCTACCGTCTACCGGCTAATAATGCCGATAAAGTTTATCATAATGCATTTCTCGATAACAGCCGCAGTAGCAATATCCTCTGGTACACATCCATCAAGTTTAAGGAGAAACGTGTAAAAAAAGCCGATGTAACGTGTTCCCGAAGATTGCTTCCCGATATTGAACTTTATGGTGGTGGCTGTAAAATGTGATGTAAGAATGGAGTAAGTTAGTAATATCCTGGAAATCGACTGCTGTTACAGTTCCCAGTTTACAAGCTCGATCACTTTTACAATGTACGTATGTATTTGCATGGTTGATTCTGACTTCGATGGAACATGGTTTTTATCTATTTTACATCGCTTTATAGGATTAGTAGATGTATAGATTTTAAAGCATGTTGGATGCTCTAGCAAAGTACAATAATTTTAAATAAAAATATCGAACGATCGAAATTTGCATGGCCCAAGTTGCCGCCACCTTAATATTGACTTAGAAAGTTATTGTAATTAAATTAAAGTATCTCAAAAGAGCATCACAAAGCAGCAATGATTCTAGCGCCAATGAATTTGCCAGCTCAAAAATCTATAAGGGCGCGAAATTTTGGAAATGCTTAATGCAGCTCCCTATATTATATCGTGTAGTCCGGTTTAGTATTGCTAAATGGCTATCATCCTTTGGACAGGGCATAGTATTGACTAATTAATGAAATCAATCATGGGAAGTTTAAAAGTCGTCTTAAATACTTATTAAATAAAATAGAATGGAGCGTACGTCAGTGAGCATAGACGGACGGACGGACACACAGTTGGATATGACTATAGCTCCCCTTAGTGTCCCTAGTCATGTGAACAGTGGTTTCCTAACGATTTCCATCACTTTTTCTTGGAAGACGAAGGATGTGGTTGTGAGGAAATCTTTTATGATTTTTAGCTATAGAAGAAGCCGTCTTCCTGATAGACCGATAGGATCTCTCCCTCCCTCTTCGCAGCCAGTGCATTCATTGCTTGCTGAACTATGAGACTATACGCACGGGCTATGATTGTTTCAACAATTGACTGAATTCAATGCAAGGATGCCCGCATTATTAGAAGGATCCAAAGGAATAAAAAAAATCATAGTTTCTGTATAAAATAAACATTCATGAACTGACTGACTGGGTGAATATCTGGTCAACTCCTCCGGCCAGAAACTAGTATGAAAGTCCTCGGAGCGTGGAGAAACGACGGGCGAAGTCAGTGCACATGGCACATACTAGATCCTGCAGATAGGGGAAAAATGATGAATGGGAGTCGAGTACGGTACGTACAGCACAATAATCTAAAGATGGATGGATAAGATACTTAGATGAAGGGAGTGCAGTAAAAATAGACAAAAAAATTACCTACGTAAGTAAACTTAGACTCATTTTCAGTCTGCATGGGTTCATACGGCATGGGATTATCACTCAGCGAGAACAATGGAAGCGCACTTGGTCAGTCCACTCAAAATCACTGATTTTTTTCAGTGGTAGTGGAGAGGAAGGGGGCAGCAATTAATAATTACTAAGATCATACATAATGATGACATGATGTTGACTTGTAGAATGATGATGAGATTGCACTTTAAATTTGTGACGTGTGCCAAGCTTCTGTAAACAACTGCACCCTGGTCCTTCATTCTCTTTCTGCGAGGAACCATCAGGAATCCACACCTGTTCGGCAAGTCATTATTCCATTTTTCTTGTTCTGAAGTGTGCAAGCACCCCCACTCGTTTCTTCAAATATTTAATTAATACAATATTTTTTTTTCGCAGGGGGCATTCATGATGATGAACAGATTGATAAGGATGACGGGGACATGCTAAATATGTGAGGATGAGAAACATCGATGGCGTTCGATTGACGGGCTAAAATTTTTTGCAATAATAGGAATGCATACTTTGTTTCGAACGGGGAATATACTCTAGCTATAAATAAATAATTGTGTGATGCCTACAACAATAATTTTTTTTGAATTATGTTTTAATTATCTGGCTGCCTCAACATAATTTCCTAGAGATTATGAAGATAGTAATACTAATTACTAGAGAAAATTTTCGTTGTTCACCTGAGCTGCAGCAATATACGAGAGTTGGTGTTGGTGCACACTTTGCCAATCATTATCCCGCTTAATATAAGGAAACTTGTCTCGGTCACTTTTTCTCGAGTGATGGGGGCAGGGTGGATTTATATTTTCGAGTAATCGTAATCGCTCGCTTTTCCGTGCCTGCTTACAAGTTTTGAAACAAAAATTAGACTCTTTCCAACCCCGAAGAGCGGATTCTAAGTAAATCCTCACTTCCGAAAATTTGTTCTCGTGTTTATGGGGAGGATATGTATGTTTGGCTATGCATGTAATAATTAGTGTGCAACGATGATAAAGTCGACCCCAAGATGATGATAATTTGTCGGCCCTGATGGGTTTTGCGTGGAGCTGCCAACATCTCAAACTGGAACCAAATAAGTTAATGCATATAAACTCAATTACTGTAATGAAAAATGACTGAAACCGCTGCTGAGTTTTGGTGGGTTTAGGAGAAAAGAAATCATTATTTTCCCCGCGAAGAAGGAATAAAAGTGCGGGGAATGAGTATGAGGAGAAATTAAGATGGGAGGTGAGATATGAAAGTAAATTGCGAGTGAAGCTAATATAATGAGCAATTACTAGTGACCCTTGAAAAATGACCTGTGTACATTCTCAGCCAGCTTTATAGGACCATGGGGGAAGTTCAGTTCTCACCTTGAAAACTCGGACCAGGTTCATGGGACGTCTGCAACAAGCTAGGATTGGGGGTGTAAGTAGTGCTTCACAAATGCATTCGTCACTTCGAATTTTTTTTCTCTGGCGTAATTGTTGCGGTGATGTGTTTTTCATTTGTTTGTTTGTTCAGGGAACATGACCGGGAGTAAACAGTGAAAAGGCGCAATACAAAGTTGTTGTTGTTGTTATACATCAATATAAACGTGTGCTCGGCTCGACCAACTAACTAAAATAAGTACGGACTGACTCGTGGCATCATGCTCTCGGCTGCGTTGTTATTATAAAGCAATAAAAAAATTCAATTAGGAAATCGTTACGTAAAGAAGGCAGGACTCGAGTCAGACCAGTTTTTATGCATAATTTTTCCAAGCACTCCATTGAGGAGAAAAAAAAAGATTTTAATGAGGATTCATATGATACGTTGATGATGATGATGATGATATGACACGCTTCAAATACCCTTTTCCCTCCTCAAGCTCTTCCTCACAACCTGAATTGGAGCTAATTCTGCGTTTATTACCATCTAAATCGTGACCTTTCACTGGTAATCAGAATCAGGAATGAAGGGCTTGGGTGACTCGTAATTTGTCGATTTGAGAGTACAACATATCAATCCTTCACGGCGATCTTTAATTAACCATTATGCATAGTACTTGTTGAATCAGTTCCCGAGAAATCATAAATCATCTTATCCTCAGCAACTTCAGAATTAGAGTGATAAGTCCCTTTCTCTCACCCCGAAGATACCATCATCAGCATCATCTTCATCATCATTATTCCGTTTGGAGATGCATGCATGTCCTGCTTCAAGAAATAGGGAAGAATTTTGGGAGGAAGTGCCAGCAGCTCAAAGAACCATAACATTATAATCAAGCTGAGGTAGTGAATAAATACGATACGCGGGCTACGAAATTAGACGATATAGATTCCCTCTTGATTTGATTCCAGAGAAGAGCTCCTTTGATTCTCCCCTTCTCTGTGGTTACTGCTCCTGTGAACGAAGACGTAAGTAAGTAATCCACCTACACCCACCCACCCTTTTTATTTTGAGAATGTGGAGCGGACCCAGAAATAGAAGAGTTGTCTTCCTCGAGTATTAGAAGTGCATATTATCTAAATTGGACAAGTTTTTTCGTGCGAAATCACCGGAAAAAATGAATTTTAATGGGGGTAAAAATGAATGAACAACACTGTAAATTTCAGACCAAATTGGGGATCTCGAGTCTCATTTCCATTTTCTTTCATGAGGAGACTCAATTTGGAGGCGTTCACTTGAGCTCTTGAAGAAGGTGCATATTCATTTACCCGCTACGCTTCTGCGTTGCAGCTGAAAACAAAAGCAGTTGTTCACGGATAGATCTATTTTTTGTGGTGCTGGACGCCAGCCAGAAAGTTTTGAATGAAACTGATTCAAATTGAAGTGATTCGCCTTGGAGCGCACTAGTGGATGATGGTGGTGGTGGTGATGACGATGACGATGTCCTTTGTTCATCCTAATGGATCCTCTGTTTCTGGATCTGGATACTGTCTGCATATCAAATGACTGTGACTATATTGTACAGGCTCTCGGCTGTCCATTTGACTTGCATGGGGAAAAAGTAAATTCGATAAAATAGAACCAGAAACCACCGCACATCACGAGTCAGCAGAAGTTGCGAATTAGCTAGAGATGAGGAGAAAGAGGAAATGCTCGGCTAAGCTAATTTTGATTTTCTCTGCGGTGAACGAAGAATGTGGAATGTGACCAGCGAGTAGGCAATTTAATGGAGTGTAATCCTAATTTGAAGATTTTCCGTTGCGTTTCAAAGAATTAGTTTATTTCCTCTGTCATTTTTTTCAACTTAGTTCGTCCGTAGTACTTATTTCCGGATTTTTATGGCGAGATGAGAGCCACATTTCTCTGAATTGTTTCATGGTTTGTAGACAATACGAGAGAAAATGGCAGAATGCGTGAAATTTTTTTTGATACACTAGGGGAAAAAATATATATAACAGGTGTGTGCAAGTCTGCCTTCGTATTCATATATCTTCTTTATGAAGCGGGGATGAACGTGACGCTGGGGAAAACGCTATAAAGCTCATTATACCGGTATGCCCGCAAAATACATTTTTTTAGTGGGATTGTAGATACATAATTGCAGTAACAGGGTTACTTGTAGGAAATGGCAGTAATGAGATTAAGACTTTTTTCTTCTGAAGTGGATGAGTTCCCCTTTTTTCAAGTAAGTGGTCAAAAATGAGCTTGTTATCATATGTTCAATAAAAAAAAAGCTTTCACGATGATGAGGACTGACGATGGAGGAGAAGACTGGCTATTTAACTTGCTTGCTCACTCACAGATTTATGGGATTCGAGATGAAATTGTTTGTTTGCTTGTGCTCGNGGGAATCATTACAATCATCATCTTCAATTTAGCTTTCACGATGATGAGGACTGACGATGGAGGAGAAGACTGGCTATTTAACTTGCTTGCTCACTCACAGATTTATGGGATTCGAGATGAAATTGTTTGTTTGCTTGTGCTCGCTCATATTCTTATTTTTAGTCTCGTTAATTCCTATCATTCTCATCAGCGCCGTGTAGATCCTTTCTTAGGAGTTTTGCAATCATTTAAGATTATGTGTTTTTTAATGAGTACTAAACTGTTTTTATCTGTGAGCAGGATGATTTTAGCTGCTAAATGTAAAACTGAAGATAAGAGGAGGAAAAATTGTTTTTTATGCAGGCTTATAGCCTCTCTCCCCGGCTGGCTTTGAATCGGGTAGTGCAGGGGAAAGAATTCTTGGGGAAGATGAAGAAAAACTTTTTCTTCTTCTTTTGCAAAGTTTTAGGTACATATTTGCATTTTGAAAGCACCAGCTCGCGAATACATCTTGTTTCCCGTCTCGAATTACAACAAAAGCTCAGAATGCATTTAATAGTGGTCATAAAAATCGTAAATGATACAAGTTTATAGAAGAGAGAGAGACTCCGCTGATTGTCTGTACATACTTGATCAATGTGATATGGGGGAAATGGAATGGGGATGCGTGGCTTTGATGATGATGATGGGTAACTCGCATTAAGCAAGTGAATTAGATAGATTCTTAAAAGGCATCGTAAAGGGAAATCTCCTTCAGGGACCAGGATCCACAAATAGATAGTTAATGGCTGGGGGCAACGGAAAAAGTTAGGTACTTAATTAAGTGGAACTTAAAGTCGCCAATTTGGTTTGGTTTGAAAACCAAGGAGTTAGGGTCCACAGGGAGGAATCACGCTTAATTTAGTGCAATTGAGGATTACGCAGCATTAATACGGTAGGATTGGGGAGCGACAAGGCGTCAAATCATTTTCCATGAGGGACACTCCATCTAGTAGAAAGCGTGAAGGTGGTGTGGTAGTGGTGAGCTGCTCCGACTACCGTGTAATTTTTTTGTGTGTATGCCACTCGCGACTGAAAAGATTTGCGGAGGAGGAAGAATGCAATAAAGCAGAGCTTTCCCTCTTCTAAAGCCACGCAAAGCCGGAGGAAAATCTCGGAGAGGAATGAAAAACAAACAGGAATTTCTGCGTGTTTGTTATGCTTTCCTGGAGTGAGTATGGTACTTGGATGGGTGGTGGAGGAACGAGGGGAAAGCCAAAAAAAATAGGCTGCTATAATAAAAGGGACTGTTAAGATGTGCATGTTGATAAAGCTATAAAGCATCGGGATATAATCTTAAATGCCATCATGCTAATAATGATGATGGCTGACGATGATGGTCGCTCAGTTTTAGTAGCCTGGGCACGAAACGTTTGGAAGCGAAAAGTTTATTTCCTCTTCTTTAATTTCTATACCAAAAAAAGTATTAAAAAAGGGTAATTGGATTAAATGGGCATTTGCTTTGGGGAAAAATGAAGCGGCAGAATTGGTCGTGGTGGTATGGTGGTGCTATAATACGCTGGCAAGTTGGATTTGTTTTTTGGAGAGAAAGTTGTTGCTTTTTTTCCTTCGTGTCCAACTTCCATATCTATCCAACCAGGATTTGAGAAGAATGTTGAAGCTGTTCTCGGAGAGGGCCGAAAGCGTAAGGCCGGAAAGCACCGATAGGAATGCACAATGGCTTTTTAATGTGACTACTGTTGCAAGTTCCCCTTTGGTGTAGAGCTGGGTATTATATTGTGGCACTTAAAAGAGCTTATTATTACTTTCTCCTCTGGAATGTATGTACCTAAGGAGAGCTTTTCCCCGTGAGCGAAGACGTAAGGACTAGCGTTTCGTTTATTTGCTTTTTACCTTGAAACACTCAGGATATTTGTAACAGCTGCTGGTGGTGGGAGCATAGGACAAAGGTGCAGCAGAGTGGCAATCACTTTGCCACCAGAATCACACTTAATTTTTTTGTTATCTCCCTTAATTTTCACACGCTTCTCTTTTATTTCTGTCACTCGTTCGGTTCGGTTGGGGAAGGTTGAAGGAGTGGGGAGCGAATAAACAGTGTATTAGGTAGTTCATGTATTCTTCTTCGTCTTCTTCTGCGCGTTTTAGGGATACGTGGGAAAAGGAGAAATGCTATTTTCTTATCAGAAACGACCGATTGTGAATAGATCGGACGGGTGTAGTTTTCCAGTTACAACGACAATGCTTACGCAGCAGGCTTGCGCACAGTTAGTTTAGTGACAGTCGTCTTCAAACCTTGGTGGTATTCTTCCTGATGACAAATTTGAGTCTGGTAAGAGTAGCAGCTGAGATTCTAGCGTTTAATTTATTTTCTCAAGTTGCCCCAGTAAAGTTGGAAAGGGAAATGTTTTTGTGGTTTTCTAGAATGGTGATTAAATGTCAGGCGGTCCAATCGCAATAATTCAGCGCTGCTGGTCCTCCTCATCCTCCTTTGCGTCCTCCAGTGTGGTTGGTAAGGAAGAAGTGGTGCCGGGTTCAGGACCACCAACTTGTCCTCCTCCTCCTCCTCTCTTTTGGCTCAAGGCTGGAGTGACTGGATTAATTGTCGGCCTATTCGGGAACTACTTGATCGGCTATGGTGAAGCGTTCTGGAGGGAGGCATCATGGATGTTCTTCATATTCTTGGTTGTGTACACGCTTTGCTTGATCCTTCTCATCTCCCAGCTACTTGGCCAGAGTGTCCCTTCGTCGACAGCAAGCTGTAGGTTTTCACCAACCCTACCGAATAGCCTCACTCGACTTCGCAGCTACCTCGCTTTCTTTCCCATTACCCATGTGATAAGCAACTCGGAGTCAAGGGGAGATGGACGGAGAAGGTATAGCCATTTGGAATCGTTACCGCAGGGCAACTTGCCAGGCGATGTGGATGAGAATGGGATGTCATTGCGGATTGGAACCCAGATGGATATGGCGATAGACGCAATCGTGGCTGAGTATGTGACTCCATGGTATACGAAAATTAGTGATGATAGGAGCTTCTTAGATCAAAGTAAAGCGATAATACAAGCCGTCTTTGTTCAACTTGGCGAGAAATTACGACAGGTGAGCGACCAATAAAAAATTACTTAAGTACATACTGTAAGACTTGATTTCGTCGCTAAATAGCTTGTCATAATATAGTGGTGATGAGGAAGATTGATGACCGTTTTCATTTGTTGCTAGGTGGACCGTAATGATTTTGCGAAAGAAGCCATACAAATTATCCATATTCATTGGAAAGAGTACACTGAGGCACTCAGCAAAACAGGTGGTAAGGATAATGGAG
>JAHZNH010000264.1:0-10680 GCA_027744355.1 Tyrannoseira gladiata
ACATACATCTAATGCATTTTATCCTCTGTGGTTTGGTTTGGCATGGCACTCTATAATAATACGAATTTTTTTTTACGATTTCAGATGGTCTTATAAAAAGAGCCTACATACGCAGATTTTTTCTTGTTATACCGGCTTCAAAGAGAAAAAAATAGATAGATAGTACATTTTCCATCTTTATGTCTCGTCTTGTTTGTTATTGATATAAATCTCCTGGGCTAATAATATGTCATATATATGCCTACTTGGAGATTGTTTTGCTGCGAAGCAATAAAAAATATTGTGTACATGTCGTTCTCCCCGTCGCCAATCATCTGATCCCTCTTGGACTGCTGCGGCTGCATCGCATCACTGAATCATTTCACATTTTCTTCACCCACATTTGAATATGAGCATCTTTTTATGGGCTCTCATGCAACAGTTGAATACGCCATTTAAATGTCAAATTTTTTTTTGTTGGAACGTGTCACAGAATCCAAGATTCAATTCCCATTTCGCACTCGCATAAAGTACTCATGTCTCTTTATTGCGATGCACTACTGCATTTCGTGATAGTAAATTGTGGCATGGCTGGTCGTCGTGGCGTGCCACGCTTCCTGGGAAAATTTTGTGGAATTTCTCATTCCTTTTTTTCTTTCCAATGACATATTGCGCCAGAGCACGGGAATTTAATCCGATATGAGCACCCATAGCGCTTTTATGCCTAATGAACGTGAAAAAATACCCACTCTAATTCTTTAATTCTTGCTAAAAAAAATTTTTCATGCCTGGAGCAATACGAAGTTTGACTAGACAGGTAAAAATATTTGATGCAGAGTCACATTCGCAATCACTCAAAATAGAGGGCGAGACAGCAGGCTTCATGTTGATTTTGCGCCATAGTCTCTCTATTTTTCTGGAATGATGATAAACCAAATGATGTGATGTATGGCATGACTTGTTGGCGATTTTGGCTGGAAAAACAGTGACCTTGCAGTGCAAGTTCGCTTTGGGGAATGCATGCTTTTTCGCAACAACATATTCATACATATCAGTCGTTGCATTGACAACAATTACGCGATGAGGACTGGCCAGCCAGCCAGCAGAGTCATGCATGATAATGAAGATCGCGAAAGACGTTCCATCAAAAAATATGTAATACTATCAACATCACCAAGCCATCCTTTTGGCAAATAGGAGAAGAAGCACGCGAACAGGGAAACATAAAAATTCATCTTCTCTTTTCGAATTACATGAGCCACACTAAAAAACCTCAACAGCATTACCATTTCTACGTCGTACTTGTGGCAAAGCAGAAGTTCTCCTCCGTAGTTTGGAAGTGGGAATCGAACATTTTCTGTGTGCTCTCTTGGCAACAGAAGAGATTCAAGCTCCACCAACCAACCTGATTGCGAATATCATCATCACCTAAATATAACACTACACTACACAAAATCTACAACATACTCTACTTTATCCCATCATGCCAGTCAGAATGATCCACAATGGTAGAATGATACTTAACTTTTGGAACACACGAGCGAAAAAAATCCTCTTCTTCTCCTTCCTATTCGACCGACTGTGTGTTCAAGCTCACTGGAAAATTATCATTAATTTTTTTTGGCAGAGCTCTCACATCATGAGAGCACCTGCTATTTAAATCACAATTTTTACATAAGCCAGAAATTACAAACAATAGCGATGATAGACCATTATCTAGATCTGGACTGGAGTTTTATCACTTTCTCTCATTTTTTTTGAAGAGTCTATTTCATAAGTTTTGGCATTATCTCACTCTCCCTGGTCACTCTCATCCTGATTCTCATTGTCATTATCATTTTGACTCCTCTAACCTACTCCAGGGCGGACGTGAGTCGTGGAAAAAAAGTGCGCCTTTCCTCGCCACTCGAATCATCGCCATCATAAAAAAGCACACACACAATCGTAATTCCCGGTAATCACTTTCCAAAGTCAAGGCCAATATGGAAATGATTGGGAAAATTAAATGGAACCCTTGCCGAATTATGCATGACAGCCTGGCCTGGCCTGCTTTCATAATTTCATATTTTCATCACGGCAATCGTAAAAAAATATATCTGAAAAGAATCCCCAGTCATTTTATTTCTCCTCCGCAGTGTCCAGTACATTTTTACTTATTTACTTCGCGGCTACCAGTCGGTCCATTAACTGGCAACTAGCTCTGGTCTACTACTACTAAAAGTTTAGTTTCGAAAGCAGGTTTTTTCTCTACTATATGATCTTCATAATATTGACCTGGTCTAGCCTAGGAGTAGATGCCTCTCTGTCCTGTCATCGCATCATGGTCATGTCCTATCGTATCTGAAAAAACCAGACGCTGATAATAAGCCTGCCTGGCTGCTCCACTGCTAAATACATTCTACGGTGAGCGTGAGCAGCTCTCCAACTTGGTTCGTCTTTGGTTTTATTTTTTTATCAGGAGAGCTCAAAATATATAGAAATACGTATTATAAATGCATATATAAATATGGAGTATATTATTCGCTAGTATAGTGCATTTCTATTGATGATAATAATGGTAAGCAATATTTGTACTCCAAGTCCAAAAAAATCTAAACGAAAAAAAACTACTAAATAAGAGAGAATAGGTAATACTTATGGCGATAGGTATATGAAAACAGAAGAAACCTATGTATATATATCTCTTCCATAAGATGAGGTTACGTAAAGGAACGAAGTAGTAGCAAACACCAAGTTTTACAGCGTAACCTCTGCCATATGAAAAAAAAATTATATGAATGTATCTATCCATCCAAGCCAATATCCAATCCACCTCAGCATTCTCCTCTCTGCTTATTATTAAGCACTGGTACTACTACATGTGTATGCCTCCTCATCATCATCACAATAATGATTCCACCTCAACTATGCATAATACGAATGCATCGCAACTAAACTATAATGAAATGTTGGGGGCGGGGGTGCAAGTGTAGAAAAATGCTTGGATGGAATGGAGGTGGCAAAAATTTCAGGAGCCTCACTCACCTCGCAAGATAAGTAAGTAAAGTTGGCTCGGGAGGAGTTGTGGGGTGGGAAGGGAGGAACTGCACGGCTCGGCTCGCGCTAAAGATTGAAACTAGAGGAGGGAATAGAAGCGAGCCATTTATCATGGGAAAAAGCTTTTTATAATGTGTGGCAGTGAAACTACATCAGTATTGTACACGAACATTAATTCCGTTTGGAAATTGGCAATTAATGAGCCGACATTACAAAATGAAATGACCTGATTTTCCACCCTCCCCTAATCAATTTTTACCCACTGAACTTGTCTCGACTCAATATAATGAAAATTGGTTTTCAGTCTAGCCATCTCAAAAGCAGTACTGTGATGTGAACTAGTACTCGAAATAAAAGTTGTAGACTTTAATCACGATGAATCATTAAGCAAAGATAAATAATAAAGAGCAATGCCCCTATGTACAATTTCCCATTAAATTTTCAACTGGACTTGATTTGGGTAGGAAGTCTTGAAATAATGTACTACGGTCAATCAATCAGCCCGCCATCGAAATCATCGTCGTCATCATCATATCGCAAATAAATTGTAAATGAGAATTGGCATTGCTGCCCTTTGATTGAGCGAGACTGAATGCCTGGAAAATAATTTCATAATTCATTATGGCATGGAAGAATCCACTCCTCTCATTGCAACGCGAGGCGTATACCGAACAACCTGATAACTCGAAGTAGATAAGTGAAGTAGAAGTAGTAGTAGTGGTAGTAACAGGCCCGGACTTATGAACTTGGACTGGACATCTAATTTCACAAATAAAAAAAATAATACTACTACTACACAACATATTCCAGGACATGTCCACGCTTGATTACGACCACAATTTTCTTTCATTCATTCATTAAAAATATTTTGTTTTGGTACTCCCAATTTCCTATCGCTCAAGCAAAAAAAATACTACTACTACTATACCACTACTACCTGGAGCTGTCCAGCCCTAATCAAATTGCAATCAGACGGAAAGAGGAAATGAGGAAAAAAGGCCGGCTGGTGAACCATGTCATGTCGTGGTACTTACTTTATCTGCTCAAGTATCTTGAAAATTCATAGAGTTTTAATGACCTTTAAAAAATTATTGTATCATAGTACAGAAAAGGTATGAACGTGTATAAAAATTCGTACCCACAATACTTATGCATAATTCAACCCAAACCATGTTGCATTTTTCCTTCCATTACATTAATAAATAATAAAAAATGAGTCTAAATGGACGTAAACAAAACGGGCGAGCATGTGCTCGAAGTCGAACCTATCCCATTTTTTATTACCATGTGCATTATTTCCATTCATCAGAAAAAATTGTGTGTGAGTGAGCTCAGCAGACCTGCCGAAGAAGACAAGAATGATGACGAATGATAAACTGCCGCTGCCGCCTTCATTGATCATGATGTGATGATCCTCACAGCTCACGATTTATGACAAGACAAGACAATCAACTCCAATAAAAAAATAATAATAACAATAACAAATAATTGCTGTTACCCCCATCGAACCACATCACATTCGCAACTCATTCATAAAAAGAACTTTAATCGTAATCAGTCATCACATCAGCAAAAAAGAGTCAACTTGACATACAGAGAAAAACGAGCTTTTGACTTTGGCTCGACTTCACGGTGCTTTGGGTCTCATCAAAAATCAACCCAAACCAAACGAAATCAAGATGATCGAGTCAACAAGACAAGTCGCACGAATAGAGCAAGACAAATTGCACTTGTTGTACGGATGATGCCAACCTATAATAATTATTAATTAGGGCTTGTTGAACTTATCAAATTATCGTACATTAGCACGGAACATTAAAAAAAATTCAATGCTGCTGGTCATGCCATGTCATTAATGATGAGGTGTAGTTAGTAAGTAGTAGCATCACATTCTTCAAACTCGTCACCTTAATTTAATTGCGTGCGTTCAGTGCTCGTCTTCCTCACCCAAAAAAATGCGATTGCAATTGTGATTGTGTTCGAGAGCATCCTTCAAAAAAACTTGATGAATTCATTCCGACTCGGAGCCCCATTGTGTTATGTAAATGAAAACGAAAACAACTACACGGGCTTGGCTTGGCAGGCTTTGGTTGATGCGATAGTGGTGGTGTGGTGTGGTGCTCACTTTTTTTGTGGTGGATGATGTTAAAGCTCATGATGCCGATCTTGAGGGCGATGATGATGATGATGGTAATGATGTTGCGTGGGAGTCTGGGAAAAATGTTATGAAAATGAATGGTTTTATTCATTTCCATGAAAAAATGGAGTTGCATTCCATGCCTCAGCTTCAGGATTTTACTTGGCCTCGAAACTATAAATGCTGAGGATTTGCATGAAAAAGACTTTGTTTCACATGGAGGAATCATGAATCCTCTCGAGTCCAGTCCAGTCCTGCTCAGATGGACAATCACAGAATCATGAAAGTTCAGTTTCCGCACATGAAAAATCCCCGAGATGATTCAAGGTTTCTATGTTGTTTTCCTCCGTGATACAATCTTACTGGCATGGTTCACCTCCGAATTTCTCAATCATTTTTCTTCAGCATGTTGCGTTGGTTTCGGCTTCGTTGACAAAACAAGAGACCACAAAAGGCGTCACACATAAATGTTCAGAAGTAAATAAACCATCCATAGTTGAACCGAGCTGAATAATGTTTTGCAATTTGGAAGACAATCCCAGGAATAATCAACAGCAGCGGCTCAAACTCACATGTCATTAGCGCTTCAGTCTGAAGAAATTTACCTACTGACTTGAGCCGAGCATGAGTTGACTTGGGCTGGGTTGAAGGTGATTAGAAATTANCAATCCCAGGAATAATCAACAGCAGCGGCTCAAACTCACATGTCATTAGCGCTTCAGTCTGAAGAAATTTACCTACTGACTTGAGCCGAGCATGAGTTGACTTGGGCTGGGTTGAAGGTGATTAGAAATTACAAGTGAGAAAAATACATTACAAACTGCATTTTTATTGCGTTCAGAGAGGTTCAACCTATGGCTTTGCGTAGTTGGAATCAGAGTTACCACGCCATGCGTTTGGTAATGATCCCTCCTTATCATATCATGCCACTGAAATGAGAAGGAAGGAGTAGGAATTCTTAATATTGGTAATGCAAATCAATGCAATCACAACAATGATAATCCTTTTTTACACATGTTTCTCACGTCTCTACCGTCTGCGCAATAATACACCATGAAAATATTTAGGTATGTGCGCAGGCACAGCACAAAAACCTAAGAATGGCTAATAGCCTACAGCAAAAATGCATTGATATATTGGTTGAGCTCGAGCCTCTACAAAAAACATAAGAGACGATGCGATGGTATATAGGGAATTAATAGGAATCATTCATCACCATAACCAGAGGTTCATTGTATTGTATTGTGCTCGCTGATTTATTACCCCATTTTTTTCACTTTTCAGCTGTTCAACATGCGGTTCTCCCAGAAACGAGGAAAACAAATTAAAAAGCAATTTAGACGATTTGAATGGGAGACGCGGCAAAAGGAAAGGAATCCGCATTTTTGTGGATGCACTTGCTCCAGTCCTGGAATAAGTTAAATGCACAATGTAATGCATGACGTGAGACGTGAATGTCCATGTTTTTTTTTGAGATGACAAGAAGACAACATATAAATAAATTAGGGATTATTGCACTGGCCATGTCATTTCCATGAAAGAAAAAAAATCTAGACAACTTGTAATGCCAGTGGGGTCTAGAGTGAAGAACAATGACAGAGACGACTGAAGGTAAAATGGGAAGACGGCTACCGCACAACAAGTGCATTTTTTCGGGTAGGGTCTGGCTCAAACTGAATTCTAAAAAAAGGGTTTGTTTTGATTTCGTGGATTTTTTTGTGATGGAATGCACTCATTGCTGCCAGAATGAATAGGTAGGGAAAGGACTCAACGAACTCGAGAAGGATGATAATGATGTCTTAACGAAAGGAACATAATGACTTTATTGAAGTGCGAGACGTGCAGGCTGGCTGAATGAATGTGTGACAATTAAGGAGCTCTAATCGAATCCAGAGGGGAGGAATAATGAGTGGTGGTTGGGGTGTCGAATTAGGGACTCCCTATTATTTTCCGGTTTTCATATGATGATGATGACTCAAGGAAAGACAGACAGGTTGCTAATCGTACTAACTAAGGCCACGTGGGAAGGGAAGGCTAAGATTTTGCGTTAGACCGCGCAGAAAATATGTAGACTTGGACTAGACCATGAGCAAGACAGCGTCTGTTCATGTCCGTCGTTGCGGGAAGAAGAAAGGAAAATGAGTTTAATTAGTAAGTTCCCCATGCTATTAATACTACTCTTCCTGGGCGATCAAATGCATCGCGAGTGGTGGCGAAGAGAAAAGGTTTCTCGAGAATTTGCTCCTCCAGGAAAGAATGCTTTGTTTTTCCTTAGAAAAAAGTACGAGCATGTGCATGAACCTCCTCTAATGGATTTTTTTTTGTTTTTTGAATGGAAATGATGATGATAACAACACGGAGGAAAGAAAAGGTGGTGAAAGTTGTTTGCTTTCACTTTGTCTCCCAGGCCACGCTGGAGGAGTAGTGAGTGGAGTGGGATAGTTGATCATTATCTCACTCTAAAATCATTTTGGAACTGTCATGGCATGAAATAGTGGTGGAAGCTCGGGCCAAAAAAAAATGTTGGAGAGATTGTTTACCCTAGGACTAGTAGTCTGGAATGGAGCTGCACAGTTTAGAAAAACTTTTTTTTCTAGATTATCCTGATCCTTTTATCTAGTTGTTTCAATGAGCAAAAATGAATGAATTAAAGTTGGAAGCACTACTACGACTGGCTGGCATTCCATGGCAAATGCAGTTGAGGCAATAAAAGCCAAGAATGAATCAGAGCAAGTGGGGTTTTACTACTATCATCATCTCATTTTTTTTCTCCAGCGCTCGAGCTGGAATGAGCAACAGGCGCAAAAATCTTATTATTGAATCAATTAAAGCCTATTGTGTTCATTGAAAACATGCTTGTAGCTGGAGAGTAGTTGAGCACACGACACGACATGGACAAGGCTCATCAGCGTGATCATCATCATCATCGAGAACATAGTGTACACATTCACTCACGACAGAGATGATCGCGATCAGCTGAAATAAAAAAGCCATTATTCCGCTGGAGAAAAAAAAGACAGGAGCTAGCACAATGGGAAAAAATTATCTTGAGTATACCGCATGACAATAAAAAAATATTGAGATGATTGACTGGAGCAAGCGTGCCTGCGTTTCCCCTTTTGTCTTCTACGGACATGTGCGGTGTTTATGTTTGTCATCAAAGATGAGATTTTTTATGAGTGGAACATGCAGAATCATACCATCAACATGCGAAAATTAACCTCTCGCTGGACAAAAGAAAACTTTTCACTGTTTCATGCCATGATGCTATGAGTACATTCACCGGATGCGAGAGTTCCAACGGAGCAGAAGAAAGTTGACTTGACAAGATAAAAAAAGAATAAGCGTTAAAATAAAAAAGGTTGTTACTTACAGGTTGTCCGTTACAAATCGTAGTAGTTGACATTTTTCACTACCCCATCGTCAATCAGATGTGTTTGGTGGTGACAGTCATCTTCATAGATACTTAAAAAGAGAGAGACTCTTATACTAAATTCAAAAGTTTATTGCACTAACGACTCATCAAGTTTTGGCGCCTTTTTTGTACTGTCCTCTAAAAAATTCAATTGTTTACTTCGTTTGTTGAAGCAGCATGTCATGGGAGAGATAAAGGCGCGCGCAAATTCAAAAATGTCATTTGTATTTACTCAAAACAGAGCAGTTCCATTCAGGGTAGAGGGGATACCAAACAAAAACAACAAAAAAATAATAATACCGGGGGAAAATTCAGTTTGTTCTCATAGACTTTCATGCACTTTCCACAAAAATCTTCAATCGTAATAGAGTTTCTTCCGCTTTCCTCGGAATTTCCAAACACTTTGCATCTGAAACAGTTCACCGGCGTCTGAGGGGCCGTTCACAGAGGTTCATTCAACACCTATTTCTTTCACTGTTCCACACATTCAAGTTCAGATTGGGCTTTTGACAGGCGACGAAAGTGACAGTTTCTGCTCCGAAGAATTCGTTGACTGTATGGCTGTCGTCATCTGCAAAATCCGGTGATTTGGGTGATTCCTCTTCCCTCAGTTCAGGTAAAGTTGCTTCTATTCCTGATTCCGGTACTAGTAGGATTGGATTAAAACTCGTTTCTCTATTTTAGTCCTCTTAAGAATTGGAATGTCTCTCGTTTTACTAGTCGTCTTAATGATGATGACACTGTAAAGCGGTGTAATATCTATTTTAATTACTGTATGTGTTTTTTTGTCAATACACGTTTTACGAATTGACATGAGAAAAGCAGCTGCTCCTCTTAATGTCGTGCTTTTTCCTTGGAGAAGCTCCGAGACTCACAGCTCTTGCTTGTGTGCTTTCAGCTCGCCTCCTTTCAATTGAGCCAACAGAGTCGAATGCAATCCAGTCCTATTCCCATTTTCCCCCTCTCGCATTAAAAAAATTTTTTTTGCCTTTGCTTCGCATCTACAGTAAAGCAGAATGTTGTTCAACTGAGCGAGCGAGCATCGAGCATCCAATACATACATAAAAAGTTAATGTACATACATTACCCCACAGATAAGCCTATAAGGGAGAGCGAGCACTCATTTCATATCTCTAACTTAATGCACGACAACAAGTAGAGTTATAACCCTAACCTTATACCTTAACTATACATATAATATCTATAGAGCGTTTCTCTTATAAGCTGAAATTCCTACGTGAAGCTCGAATATAAAGGCAACCTTAGTCTGATTCTGATTAGTATAGGTCTAACTTGAATGCTTCTCCCTATAGAATGTTGAAATGCATATAAATACTCATAGGAAAACCTTTTTTCTATATAGCTTAGCTCAAAAACTTGTACCGTACTCCCGTCATCATCATCATCATCATCATTACCATACCCCATCCTATGAGCATTTCTCTCCTTCTATAAGAACTATATCTATATCAATAAGAACTTAGTTTTTGGTATATACCTTATATCGTCCATAATGATATCCTGCTTCTTCAAAAATAAATTTTTCCCTATAAGTTTCAATGTATGTATGTACATCCAAGAGCGAGATATATCTATAACTAACCCGGAGTAAACTTCCATATAGGCATGAGGTAAAGTTGGTTTGGTTGGTTGATGGTATGATGCGAGTGAGCACATAATAATGTTCCCTTGTACCTAACAGTGGAGCAGTGGTCTATCTGAGTGAGTAAAACTTCTCTCGAAAAATAAAGCTTTAGTTCGTTCCTTTGGCTTGGTTTCCTTTAGCTCTTCGCTCTCGCCGTGCTCTGGCAGTTCTACTACTACTAACTGCTCTGCTCTGAAGTTGTGAGAAATAGAGAGAAAAAAATTATTTTTTTCTCGATGAGAGAAGAAGAGAATGCTCTCTAGCTTGGCTTTAGGTACACATAAAATATCCTACGTTTATTGTATTGCATTGTATTTTCCCAAGTCATCCAACCAAACAGCCAAAATATCCTTCATGTGGATGGCTTTGACTTGAAGACTTGCTTTCGTTATTCTCCTCATTTCGTTGGTAGTGCCATTGCAGCTCTCGCCTGGTCTGGCCTGGCCTGACTTGGTCTTCCTTCGAAGC
>JAHZNH010000265.1:0-12174 GCA_027744355.1 Tyrannoseira gladiata
ATAAAATTGAAATTTATTAAAATGCTCGGCATTTTTTTCCTCCAAAAAACTGGCTCTCCCCTCTCTCCACCTCATTCAAAACAAAAACGGCGAAGAAACTTGCTGGCCACTTTATATTCTTCTTATCATCCATCGACATTTATTAATTTTGTCATTTTCCCCAATTGTTTACAAATGAACGAACGAACGAAGGATCGATAGAGCGAGCGCAACTGACCGACCGGCAGCGTGGAATCTGGTCTAGTTTCTGCATTATCGATTCGCATCACACCTTGCCCTTCTTTTTATCAATTTTGTTTTCATTTCACAAAATCCATATAACTTTTAAACACAATCTTCCAACAAAGTAGCGAATCTTGTGCTACAGACTATACAGTGCACACTCAATTCGATTGGATTGTTCGCATGATTTTTATTGCCATATTTTTCCACTCACAAATTTTCATCGAAATTCCATTACCATGTAGGCCTCTCAACCTCACTCACTCAACTGATTCCTTTTTTCTATCAGTGTCATTAGGTGTAATTTAAATGTCTCAATCTTCGAAATGGCTCAATCAGTAGACGGGTAATAAACCACACGCTTATTTGCATTTTAATACTTTTTTATTATTTGATTTCCCCCTTTCCTGCCTTCAATAAAGATTTCAGTGTGGCCTACAATATCTGAGGAATATTGACACTTGACGAATCCTAATTTATGAGGGATGATGATGATGTACCTACACATAAAGTAGCAACACCAACGAATCACCTCGCAAAAATCACACCACACCATACCAGCATCCCCTCCACCAATATTTTTTTTATATTCCTCCTTATCACCAACTATCATCTTCCAATCAGGTCCTCAAAGTATACACATAATTTACCCGTAAAACAGTCAATATCTGTAATGGTTTTCTTTCAATACGTATATTTTTTTCGCAATAAGCGCGCAATTGTATGTATCAATCAACTCACAATTCATTCAGTAGGGAGCCATTTTTTCTCAACGGCAGGAGAAAATTATCGATCATCATGAGTAAGTGAGTGAGTGAAGCCACTTTATATCTATTTAAAGGGCCTCTATAATGTCGAGCTAAACGGTTCACTAAAAGTAGGTAAATTACCAGTGCAGTAAATTGATAGCCCTGAACTGAACTGACTGAGAATGTTGCAGTGAGCGCACGGAGCCCTACAGCCGACGACCGACATCGTCATCATGAATACTTCCACGCGTAGTTTACTCGATGATAAGATCGATCAAGATAGGAGAATTTATTGCTCAGGTAAATTATTCATGAAATGATGTAATTTATTTAAGGAAAAATAGCATAACGTGATAAATGCTAATTTGTTATTATATCAGAGCCAAAGCCAGGCCACGTGAACGCCCAAGCCCTAGGGCACATCCCATTCCCCCACAAATAAATACAGTAGTAGAAGTAGTGCACTCCACCACTACTTAACTAACTTTGTAGTAATAAGTACCATATCATCATCGTCGTCATTACCATCATCATCATCATCCTCCATGTGGTAAAAATCTATTTAATGGAGAAACTGAGGGATTATGCAGATAACTTTTTGGAAAGGCTGCATGAACGCTTCGCCTCAGATGAAAAAAATCATTTTTTTCGAGGACAAATTCCCAAGAAAAAAATAGTCTATTTTTATGTAAATACTTATTCGATTACATTGAGCCGTCAAAGAAATCATTACTGCTTCCCTTACCTTGAGACAATGGTAATGGGTCTGCTTTCTGTTGTGCTGGCAGTTCAGGAATCTGTCGGAGCAGTCATCCATTGGAGAGTACCTGTTGTAGAAAAAAGGCAATTCAAAAAGTATTAGTTTTACTTATAAAATACTCCAAATATATTTTTTCTTAATTTCCAAGTAATTTATAGCTCCTTTTGAGGTCTCCCCACACGATTACAAGTTTAGATTAACTCGCTACACAACACATATCACCCAATAAATAAAAATAACATTCTCGCTCATTGCTAAACTGAGCTGAATTATAGCCGAAAATTACAAGGTGGATGGTGTGCCATGATACGTTAATAAAATGAAATATTAGGAGCCGTTCCCTCCCAAAGCAAGTAGGATGTAGTACTATTTATTTACATAATTTTTTCCCAGTATTGTACTCACCCTTCCCGAGGAGACCTTCCCTAATCACGGGAAATGTGGTGAGACCCCGACCCGTCGGACTACGACCTATGGAATAAAATATTACAAATATAGTTTATTTTCTGCTTGCAAAATTATCTCGTTCACTTCAGTGATTTTTTCCCTCATCTTCGTAAATTACATGCATTAAGTACGTAAGTCCATTGCGTCACTGTTCAGATCATTACTTAAAAACCAAATATCATTTATCCCCTGGTGAAAGAGCAGGGTCGGATTAATTATTTTTTGTTCGAGAGTGTTGCTCATAAGTGATGATGACAGCTTGAGTAAAGAGTAATTCACTCGTCAATGAGAAGGTGCTGCTGGTGATGATGATAGGGCTCGTTTTCCCAAAAAAGGGGGAAACATGAGAGGATTTTTTTATAGAAAAAAGGGAAAAAACTACTTACATCCCTCACACTGATCATGGAATATTAGGAAAACAAGCACGTCATCATGATGATGTTGTTATTATTATTATCGTATTGGTTTTTGTGTGTGTGACCTATGAATTCTGCGGGTACAAAGGGAAGGGCACATTCATTCAATCACAAAATCTAAGGGAAAAAGGGCAAAAATTGGGAGAACTCAAAGTTCAAAAAGCTGGAAAACAAACTCATTGTCTGAAGGCGTCTCCATAATCCCCAAGACTTATCAAATATGTATGTACACGCATAAAAAATTACATTCCTCTTTTTTTGGAGAACTTGCCCTGTAGCGGGGAGTAGCGTGCATATAATCTCCTCTTTGAAAGAAAATGCTAATGATAATGGTGATGATGATAAGTGTTCCCCAAAACAAATTATTTCTGGGCTTCTGTTTCCCCTTCGATCACATCCCATTTTTTTTCCTAGGGTAATCCTGAGTACGTATTCCCGGAATAGGGAAACTAATTCCGTATCAGGGATGCATGCATGTATGCATACATACATTACTTACATGGTTGGCACCCTATCATTAAACTTTACATAGATTTATGCATGCATTCCTCTCCACCAGTAAATTTTTTTTGGGAAAAAAGATTGATTTGTTCGAGACTCGAGAGCCTCTTTAGAAAAGAACGAGGTTCTCGTTGATTACCAGGGAAACTGCTACATTGTCCACGGATGGATTTTCATTGTTGCATGAAAATAAAATTATTATGCTTACGCCTGATTATTAGCTTGTGTACGGAGTTTTCGAGTGTTGAAATCGGGATTATTGATGGTTTCCCCGCTTGTTTTGGGTAAACTTGGTGTCAAACATAGTTTCAGCTTGGGTGAACCTGAATGCGTAATTTCTGGGTGTGTATTTGTGAAGAAAGCTACTTTTTTCCGCGAAAGTGGAAGCACTCCTTGTAATCATTTGTATCCCATAGTTTTTTTTGCTCCATGTTCCGTCAACATCGAAATGATGGATTGGTTTTATAGGATCGGATTGTGAGTGAGTTAACCGACTTCAGAATGAAAACCCTTTGGTTTGGGATCTCAGAGGTGTAATTTTAAATTGGTGTGTATTTGTATTTTTTAAGGGAATTAAATTGCTAAAAAAGCCCTGCTTCAATTATAGATGGTTTCCCCGCTTGTTTTGGGTAAACTTGGTGTCAAACATAGTTTCAGCTTGGGTGAACCTGAATGCGTAATTTCTGGGTGTGTATTTGTGAAGAAAGCTACTTTTTTCCACGAAAGTGGAAGCATTCCTTGTAATCATTTGTATCCCATAGTTTTTTTGCTCCATGTTCCGTCAACATCGAAATGATGGATTGGTTATATAGGATCGGATTGTGAGTGATTTAACCGACTTCAGAGTGAAAACCCTTTGGTTTGGGATCTCAGAGGTGTAATTTTAAATTGGTGTGTATTTGTATTTTTTAAGGGAATTAAATTGCTAAAAAAGTCCTGCTTCAAGTACTTTTTCAGCTGAACGATTACACAATAATTCCTTTTTCTCCTCTCTTGCCGGAGGATTAGTTAGTTCACTCGTTGGATTCGTTCGTGGTACACACTCGAAAAGAATTTCTCAGGAGGGAAGATGATCGAGCGTCACCCAAATTCATTTCGGAGTATAATCGAGTGGCGCTACTCGATACTCGACTCAGAGAGAAATTCGGATGGGATGGAAGAGAGTGATTATACCTTACTCGATTCTTCGTCAATCAATAGAGTATCCAAATCCAATCCAAACCAATCCGTCTAGTGCAGAGGGAGCAGTGCACGACACAGACAGACACAAGATACGATACATAGATTTCTTTGGGAACCCCATTGTGCACATGCCAATCCACCCGAAAAATCATCAATCATTCTTCGGGAACATTATTTCATTTCGTTATGTATTTTTTTGTGGCGTCATTGCATTGTCCGACAGATACGCGATGAGATACATGGAGTAAGAGCCAGAAATAAACTCACTATTTCTCAGAAAATTATTTCGAATTGTACTTAACATCCACTGTTTCAAGGTAAAAAAGGAGAATAAAAAACATCAGTGGAAACAGAAATACAAGCGAGTATACTTACTTACTATGGACAATGGATCGAATGGATTTAATTCCTCATCTGAAGTCTTTTTTTTACCAAAGAAGACGATCAGACAAGATACATTTGCTTCGACTTTTTTTTGCTCACAATACACTTCAAAATTTTTTTAACCCTTTGAGGGCCTTCTTCTCCACTGTTTATTTTTCTAAAAGTAGTAACGTGAGAAATGAGAATGATTATTGGGAGAATTTTTTACTAGGGGAATTGTGGAAAAAACGCCAGAGTTCTTTTTTCCCCTGATGTAGAACAATAGCCAGAAATCTTATCAATCATTTATCAAAAACATCAGGTTTTTAATCCTTTCACTTTCATTTTCTACAGTAATTTCTTATCTCCTCAAAATAGAATTTTCAACAAAAAAGTGCAACAAGGAATTGGACAAAATCAATAGAAAAAAAGGGTTGCAAGGTCTCCCAATAAAAGAAGAAAAAGAGCACTCATGCAACCTTCAGGGATGAGCACGTAAGTAACTTGGCACATCTCCTTTTCTGTTTCGTGTGAAACATATGGGAAATGTTGGAAGTTGGAGTTGATACGAAAGAAGTGGAATCAAAGAAGCAAGAAAGATTGGGTAAGATGCCATGCTTCAACTCTTCCAGCCACATCGAAAGAGGCTTAACTTCTTTGGGAAACTTTCAACGAGAATATCTGATGACACTACCACCGCCACCACCAGAGACTTTCTCAAAAAACGGGCAATAATTCCTCTCAGGTGAGTGAAACGAGAACGGAATATAAGGATTTCCCTCGCTATAAAAAATCCATCCCAGTCTCAGAATTTGATATAAAAAATGCCAGGGAGACAGACAGACACTGGAGCTCGTTTTTTTCTGCTGAATGAATTCAAGTGCTCAACATAAGTAAGTGTCCCAGTGGCATAGTGACTGAGCCTAGGTTGTATCGACCACGGAAGGAAATTCATCCACCTCGAATCTCGAATGAAAAAAGGGATTACGTAAAAAAGGGTACGCTCTTCCCGATCTCATCCTCCTTTTTTCAAGGTTACTCAAATAAAAAATTGTACCGCTCTTTGTACACAAAAAAGCACATATTACATACCTTCGCGGAGAGAGAGAGAGAGAGCGAAAAAATATGATGAGCGAACTAACCCTTTCCCCAGATTCTATTGAATCTTAACCCTTTCATAAAAAATATGGATTTTAGAGGTAAAAAACGATCTCTCGGATGGAAGAACGTTCACTTACAGAATGCTGATGGCGCTAAATGGGGGAATCATATTTCGAAAGGGGTAAATATTTAATCAGGGGAAAAACATGGAAATCGCATGAATTCTCCCGGCAGCTGGCTCAGCCTTTCAGACTTAAATATTTCAAGTTTAAGGCTAAAAATAGGGAAGAAAATAATTTTTTTCTATGAAATTAAATCTCTACTCTCTCCGAGTCCCTTGATCAAAAAATGCCACCGTACTTCATTGCATTACATCAGGTAGAAGAAGGATAGGAGGGCATTACTTACTTACGTATCATCTGAAAAAAGACTCTACTTTTTTTTCAAGAGGAACAAACGAACATTTTCATGGAATAAGTGAGAAAATGGTGATAAAGACCTTTCTAAACACTTGTGTATTTACACAGCGGAGGAAGAGAAGCAAGTACAAAAAAATGCTCTGTGTTTAGTTTGTACTCACTCATTTCTGTTCCCTGTAAAATATGGAATACATTTTTTTCATGAGAGCCTTGAAAAACTCTGTAATAAAAAATTATGCTCCTTATTCAATCGAATCCACTGGTTCTTTGGTCTTTGGTCCTGAGAGAGGAGTATAGCATTATCATTGCATTAAGAAATATGGCTTAGAAATGTGCGATGTGAGAATTGAGGGGAAACGGAAAGAGTTGGAGAGGAATGAAATGAAAGGGTTGAGTTCTGAGCACACCACTCTTTTCCACGCTTTTGTGTGAAGAGCATGAAACACAAAAAAATTGAGCAAAAGTGCATGGAAAATAGAAAAGAAGTTGATTATACGGTGTGGGTAAAGTAGCATTGATAAAGGTGGTGGTGGTAGTGATGCTCCTCCATGGAAAATGGAATGGGAAAGGGTTCATGAAATTTCTTCCCCGTAAAAAAGTTTTTTCACGTAAATTAAACAAAAAACAGTACTCTTCGTCGAGGAATGGCTTTTGTGGAGAAAATGTCCTGTTTTCGTAGAATTCACGCTAATCAATAACATATTTTGATACAACAAGTAATAACGTTATTACAGAGAAAATGGAATTGGTTCGAAAAGAAAAGAGAGAGAACACATTCGAAAAAAGGAATTATTATGGCAAAGTTTGAGTTTCCTCCTCATAAATTTATTAAAGCAAGAGTTTCAGTTTGTGGGAAAAAATTGGAATTGGATACTTTTAAATTGAAGTTTTCCCATCAATTTTCTTTCCCCCTTTTGGTCTTTTGTTACTTCCTCAAAAAAACCGAGTTTCTTTTTATTACAGGTCAAGTTACTAGTTTGACAAGGAGGAGACAATAATGTTTGCAAGAGGGAGAGAAAAATATGTGTTGTTCGATTGCAAAAAACACACACACACAAGTAAATAAATTACATTGAGGAACTGACAAAAACTGGGAATTATGTGGTGGGATAAAGGCACTACAACTAATACGGGGAAATTACCCCTTTCATGTTCTACGAAACTCGTAAGAATTGAATTTGATAAAGGATGAGCAACTCTCTTCTTTTGCAATAAAAGTACACAATGTCCACTCTTTCGGTCAAAAAGTTTTTTTCCTTGAGAAAATGTGAAAAGGCCAAGCCAATAAAGTAAGATTGGAAGAGTTTAGCAAATGGTCGATCCGCTCTTCAATTATTCAGGTTGTGAGATAAAGGAATTGAAATCCCGAATAGATTTCGCATTAAAGAAAAAAGTAAAATAGTGTTTTTCTGGAACGATTCCAGTTTTTTGAGAAAATATCGTCCCCATAAAAAACTTCTCTGATCGATCGAGTCATTTGCCAAATGTTAGGGAGTCGTCCGTACGTATTGTCGCTGATACATGAAAAACTAAATGGAATAAATGGAGATGGGGAGAAGTTTATTGTTTACTTACCTGCGGATCTGGTTTTCGCTGACTTGAGTAACGCGTTTGCCGCACTGCTGCTGCTGAACAGTCCCCCGTGGTGGGGATGATGTTGTTGTTGCTGATGATGATTGCCAATACTCAGTCCCTGTCCTCCGGAAGAAGGCGGGGGTGATTTCGTATTGCCCGGAGATCCACCAGAGCTGACGTGGGGTTGCTGCACCAAGCTGCTAATATTAGCGAAGTCTAGGGGTTGATGACGGTGATGATTGAGTTGGGGTTGGTTGAGCTGATGGCCCAAGCCCAGAGTGGGACTTGAGCTGGAAGGGCTGCTCTGATTGAGATGGTGATGCTGCATCATTTGCGAGGGATTCGGTGTTGAAGATGCGGATGAAGACGAGGCATTATGATTATGGTTGGAGGAACTGCCATTGTTATTATTACCAGTTCCAGATGAACTATTCTCATTTCCTGCAAGGATGATGGCGTTGCTGCCGCTGCTGTTATTATTACTGGTAGCATTACTACTCCCATTTCCACGATTGATCCCGTTGACAATCGGGCTTGTAGATGTGGCTCCGCCACTGCCGGCATTTCCTTGATTAGCAACTGCAGCAGCTGCGGCGGACACGACAGATTCCTGCATGGCAGCCAAAAGTCGAGCCATGTTCTCTGGTAACATCATCTATGAAGTGGAAACGAGAGGAGAAGAAAGTCAAATTAATTTCAGTCTTTTCTTCAAAAAACCATGAAATAAGTTCTCATTTCGAATTAGCATTAGTCACATTCCTCAGTTTCTCTTAATTATCTTTGCCAATGAAGAATTTGAATTACCGGATAATAGCATAAATTATATCAATGGGGAAGTGGAATTGCCGGAAAATTGTATTGTTTTTCATTTTACTCCGTCCCAGAATTCAGCTAATGTTCTTTCACGAGGAAATGAATTTATTGTTCTCAACTCAACTACGCTAACTCCGCTTGATTCAAGCACACTTTAAGGCAGAGAAATGATGCACTAATTTTTTTCTCTTCTCTCTCCGAAATCTCACCAGCTCATTTTCCCTTTCATTATCCATTTCCTCTCATCTTCATACTCAATTTAAAAGAGATAAAGGGATATTGACGTACTTGATATAAAAAATAGGGTAGGAAATTCTCTAAAAAATATATTCTACTAGATCCCGACAAAACATACACGCACACACATTCACAAAATGGGAAGCGGGCGCATGTATTTAAATCGTTTTTAAAGCAGAGTTCATGCTGATCGCGATGAAATGAGATGCATTTACCCATTTTATTTTCCACTTTTAAACTTTATAAAAAGTACACACAGTCATAAAAAAGTGCCATCCGTCCATCCATCCAGCTATCTTTTTTTTGCTTTACGTCTCATCATTATCATCACCAACAACATCATCTTGAATTGAGGAAGGAGCAAAAGGAACTCTACCGCTCGATTACCATTACCACATTCATTTTTTTCAAACTTCCCCTCTTTTCCGAAGACTCATAATAGACTTTTTAAAAAGACTCATCCACACATCCATCGCATCGGCACAGTGCAAACACTTCACTTTTTATTGTTGGTTATTGACTGAAGTGCAGACAGACGAACGGATGGATGAGCGTCACTTTTCTGTAATGAGAATTGTACAGACTCTCTCACTCACTCACTCTGCTCCTCAATTCGAGCGTGTTTTATATATGCATTATTATGGGGAAATGAATTGATGCCGAGTTGAATGTCAAAGGATTATGCAGTGTCTTCTGACATTTACTTCAGATGAATAAAAAAGATCCTAACCGTCACAACAGAAGTTTACATCTGTTTCCTCTTCCAATGATTTCCCTTGATCTTGATTCGGAGTATTTTTCCGTGATGTCCATTTCCTGAGGTGCACACAAATGCTCATGAATTGATTGCCCATCCTCACTAGGTATGGATATACATATTTACTTATTTATGTTTGCATATTTAATGACACAGACTCCCAACAGTCCCGATTTCTAATTTTCTCGGGTTCTTTGAGCAATTCTTCTTCCCGAAAAATGAACTCATTCGCTCACATTGCCCATGTGCTTCTTCTCCTTGAAGACAAAATCCCATTTTTTTCATTCAGCTGCACCACATTCTTTAATTAAGACATATGATGCCGGGAGGAATCCCGAGTTCCCATTTGAATTAAGATTCTTCAAATATCACGAAACATAGGCAGTGTGTACCCACCAAAAAATATTCACATTTTCCCTCCTGATCACTTCATCTCCTTTTCACATTTCAAAAGAAAAGAACGAGCGCAGGCAGATGATGCTGATATTTAAAAAAGCAGACCTAGTTTTCCGCTACTTTTTATAACCCCATCGTCTCCATTTTTCCCCCACAAAAATTTCGTTTGTTGTGGGAAATGAAGATTCCATGATGAGCTGAGGAGGATGCCAATAAAATGTACATTCTAACATGCCAACATGCAATCACTTTTCATTTTTTTATTTCTCGAAAATCGCTCCCGTTCCACCGAAGGGTCTCTTTCTTCTTTGAAGAATGTCACCACGAAAGCGAGTCACACGGGCAAGATATCTCATTTCATTGTCATCTACTTACTCAGTGGATGCGTGCATCTCGTATCTCTCTCTCTCTCTCGGCTTTGATTTTTTAACTGCCACGTTAAAGCCAATAACGATGACGTATGAAGATGTTGCTGTGAGCTGGCTTAGGGAGAACGTAATCATCCTTTTGATCTCATGTCGCATTGCTTGTTTTTCTTATAAAAAACATAAAGCTCATTCCAGAAGCCCATTCTCAAGCGACTTCCCAGGTTTCTGGCTCTCTTTTCGAGGAAAAAAAGGAGGCGAAATATGAATACGGAGGATATGCTGATGTGATAATAATACGGGAACTGTCATTTCACTTCTTCTTATCATTCTGACACATTTCTCCCCGCAAAAGTAAGAACTTAAGTACATACTTTTTCATTGAAGACATTTCAGACTCCTTAGAGCAGTATCACATTTTACTCCACAATCACAATCACTCCCCTGATGAGCAATGGGAAATGTGAGATTGTGATTTACAGGGAAAAAAGTTCGGCGATATTATTCTTTATTACCGCATTCCCTTCCTTCTTCGACCTCCGATGTGACTACCCTGACTCCGCTTCATTTATCATATTCTGCGCTCTCCTTCCTCCTCAGATATCATAACGACGATCATGCGTTCAAATAATGAAAAATCAAAAATAATAAACAGGAGCAAGTGTGTTTTATCAAGGAAAAATCCACTCTCGCATATTTCTCTTCTTTTTCTCCGATGAAAAATTCAGAGATTAGAATTACATCTTTACGTAAGTCAGAATTAATGAGGGACGACAAAAAACAAACGTTTCACGAGGAGGGTAAAGGTAAGTGAGTGAGTCTGTGGCAAAAAAATTATATTTTATTCATAAGACCGATCCTAGCATCCATCCCCGAACCCATCAGCAGCCAATAATGTAGAACATCACCATGAATTTGCCAGCCAGTGAACCAAGCAACCTTTGACATTAACAAAAACGAAACAAACAAATAACCTGATACATGATGATGATGATGATACTCTAGCCCCGTTCATTTTCATTTGCCTGTTGCTCACTTACTTGCCCCACTACTTCTCGAATCCGCTACTTAAGTATTTGCACGAAGAAATAATATGCTTTGTCATTGCATAAAATTTGAACACGGTTTCTTCATTTTTTCCCTTCAACTCGAGTAATTTTTTTCTCGAAAAAAGAGCAACTGTTTCATTTATTAGAAAACGTGAAAGAAAAGTAGCGATAGTAAAACGAAGAGAAAAAATACTTCTTCGGTTAAAAAAATATTATAATTGCATAGCTGAAGCGAGCAACTCATATCTCCACCGTCCTGTCCCTGTCTGCTTCTTTTCGGGGAGTGGTTTAGTTAATAATAATTGATACACTTGTGCGCGCACCAAGAAAAAAAACTTGTTCGATATAATGGAACACGGAAAAATAAAGTTGTGAACAGAGCACAGTCTCAAAGTGGAAAAAAATGTCATTTAGAAAAGAAAATTCTTCTTTTTTCCTCCTCTTCCTTTCTATTCGATTCCACAGAATAAGAATGTAATATGACAAATGGGTCGTCAGGTGCATGGAAGTAAACCGTATATCTTTCAGGGTAAGAAAAAAATACGAGAAGAGGGTCGGCCGCTTCGAGTCAGTTAGCAGTATTTCTGCCGAGTAAACTGCATCCGAAAGGAAGGCGGTTTCCAAATATATGCGCGATGATAATTCTTGATTCCTTTGAAGTCTAAATGGTATTAAAGCAAGGAAGCCGTTTTTTTTCAAAAGAAAGGAAAGAAAAAAATTGTTCTGAAGTCAATTCAAGGATTTTAGGAATGCCGTGAAGGAGCGGAGTAATAATAATTATTATCATTCCGCCTCTGCATCATAAAAATACTTATATGCATT
>JAHZNH010000266.1:0-14927 GCA_027744355.1 Tyrannoseira gladiata
TGCACTATGTAATTATGTAGATGACTTCCAGAATAAAAAATTATTTGAGTTCATAATAAATATGTATTTATGTATGTTTTTTTTGTAAAAGGTAGGTATATTCGTTAATTTCATTAGCTCTTCAATGTAAATCTTGTTTCTCCACAATTTCCTTACTTAATTTCTTCGTTTATTGTATGAAAGTTATTGCTTGTTCTAAATGAAGACCCGCAGTTGCTCACCAATTTTTCGAAAGCTTACAAAGAATTAATCAAAAGTGAAACAACTCCTCCCTTTAAATGAGAATGTATTTGCTCAAAATAACTTCCCATGAACCAATTAGCATTCACATAATAGTAGTGTTCGACAAAAAAAACGATTTCCTCGTAAAAAATCTATTCTCGCTTTTGCTCGTCAATTAGCATACGCTCACTCTCTGAAGTGAATAACTAACTATAACTAGTTATGTTGCAATAGTCATGTATTTATTTCTTCATTTCTCTGTAGTCGCACTCGCCCACAAATAGAGTTCATCCCGTGAATAAAAAAGTACTCCGTAAAAATTCGCAATCAGGATTAGATCGTCTACAGACATTAAATACATATTTATATGATTTCATCGTAATACCGTAGTACCCTATCATATTTAGTGAGATCAATCGTAAATGGTAATCAGTTAATTCCAAGTCATAATTATCTTCATGAATACACAGATATTCCTCCTGGCGAACTATCAAAAAAAAAAACTCACTGCTTGCCAAACATCCAACTAATCCACGTGACATGCATTCCACCAACCTTACCTTACCTTACAAATTTATTTATACATTAATGAAGGTGCTAAGATACATCGCATCCTATCGTGTTCTGAGTTAACACTAAAATAAGTAAAAACATGAGTTTATTTTCCCCTACTTCTCCCGAAGTAACGTGACTTGTTTTTACGTCATCCCGCAATTATTAATGTGGAGAGTAACGGTAAAAATTTCATGAGATTCTTGTGGAATACTTTCTTGATATCATTTTTTATACATTGTATCCGTGTCAAAGAAAGTTTTATCAACAATGAGAGAGACAAGGTGGGGCCTTCTACTCTTTTCCCCAAAGAAAGATTTATTATTGAGATATTGCATGCACCGGAAAAGACGAAGTCAAGCCAAATGTACACTCTCACCGCGCTTTTTTATTTGTTACCTGCACGCTTTCCTCAGATAAAAAAAAACATTTTTTCGGCTTTCATTGTCTGTCATGCAGGAGCAACGAGCAACCTTCCACTTCCAAGAAGATTACGAGAGGTGGAGACATACGCCGTCATCCAAACTTGTCGCTAGGCTAGGTCCTGAGTACGAAGGGAGCAGAAAAGAAGCGGAGCAAGAAAGCTGTTCTCCCCATCAGCATCATTTGATCATAATCAGCCAGTGAGACTAAAACCAAGACTAGTTTTCTTTTTCTGGGGGAACTTGTACCTTCAACTTTGATGCAGTACTTACTTCAACTTTCAAGCTGTTCTCCCCATCAGCATCATCATCATCATTTGATCATAATCAGCCAGTGAGACTAAAACCAAGACTAGTTTTCTAGTTTTTCTGGGGGAACTTGTACCTTCAACTTTGATGCAGTACTTATACTTCAACTTTCACTTTCTCACGCAAGTAAGAAGAAGCTTACGTATTTTCGTCGGTGGGAGAAAAGCAAGAACTGACTACTTTATCACTATGCCTAATATTCATGTGTGATTCTCAGCTAGGGAAATTCTGAAAGTTGCTTGAAAGGGTCAAAGATTAAGATCCATCGTGTGTACTTATGCTCTCATTTTTTTCAATACGTAGGTAAGTAAGGTCGCCTTTCACTCAGTTTGCTTCCCTCAATTTACTCCATTTGGTCGAAACGAAATCAAAACTTTCATCGAATTCATACTACAGAGATGAGGATGTGTTGATAAAAGGATTATCCAAGCCTACAATGCAAAATGCAATGAGTTTATGAATGATTTTATCAATAGTAGCCCGGCCGTGAAATGATTGATACTTTCTGAAGAACAAGGGCTGCGGGGAGTACTAATAAATAAGACATGATCGAACCATCCATATCAAGCCGTATTAAGATGAACACAATTTAGTATTTACAAACTAATTACTTTCTACGGCCCGTTTTAGCAGAGCGAGGTGGTGAGGGGAACATTGAGGTCAATAGTTCTAAAGAAAGCGCCAGAACAGGCTCAACGCACACGATTAAAAAATTTCTTGAAGAGCTAGAGCTGGAACAAAAATCAAGTAGGTAAATAGGTTCTCAAGGACTTTATGCTGCAACAAGGAAGGCATTAAATGTTTTATACTTACAAGTGAACTAGTTAGAGGTAGTAAGTCTCTCAACGAAATAATAAAACGACTACGATCAACAACAACAACGACAACATCATCATCATCTCCGTTAATTCTATGAATCAAAATTATATATGTTTTTATTAATTACAACTACATTCTGTAATATTGTTCATCTCTATTTTTCACGTATTAATCTACATTATATTTTTTTGGTATGTATAATGTTTTCATTACCCATAAGTAGTATTTAGTAGTAGTAGTTCTAGAAACTGTAGTTTTTGTTCAACTCTAAATTACGCATTTCTTTAAATAATGCTTTCACAGGAACAACGGCTACAAGATTAGAAACTAAATTTTTTCCACTAAATCTAACACAAAATAAGTAATGGGGAAATAATCATGAGGAATCGTTTCCATATATATTTTTTTCCACGAAATGCATACAAGTTTGGTATAATATTGCTACTAATAATAATACGGCAAAAAAATGGTTGTTTTTTTGGTAATAAGTAAAATCACTACGATTTCAAAACAATGATAGTACATACATACATACATACAAATCTAATCTACGAAACTAAGCTATAGGTACTCGATCTACTACAACAGATTAAACTCATACGTACAGTTACAATCATTTAAAAATTAATTCGGTAAATTTCCGTTTCAAGTTTTACCGTGCTACATAAAATAAAACGATGGTATTTTTCTTATCTACACTAACCAATCGTAAGCTAAATGAATAAAAAACTAAAAATTATTACGAGAGGAAATAAAACAGGTAGAGTTGTAACGTAGATGTAGTAGTAATTATGCATTAACACATATGTATTTCTATTCTATATATGCTCACTATGGATTACTAATGGTAACAAGTTTTTGATGCTTTACAATCATTATTGCTTCTGCCATGCCAATGGAATAGGCTCAAGATTTGTCATCAGCAGACTCCCAACTTTCTCTAGTTAGTTGGAGATGTAGTAATAATAGTAGTTTAGCTTTCGTGTTCAGTTCAGTGTTCGAAACTTTTAAGAATGATAGACATTCTATATTTAGGTCTGTCACGTGTGAAGTCGCGGAGATGTCATTCAGGAGGATTTTACATTTCATGAGTCCCAGAATCTTTAAGTGCATTACTTATACCTACAATGAATCCAGAAGGGACTTTTCGTCAAGATGAGAAAAGAGTTGGTCATAATATGTAGCACTGCTACTCTACTCATAGTGGTACTTTTGCTTCAGAAACACCAACACAATTCTCTCTCCTCTTAATTGCGTTGCGGGAGCTCTAATTATAAAGAGGAGCTGAACCGAGATTGCTTCAAATCAATTCGAGGAATTTCACATGCACTATTTCCCATTTCCATGCGGGTGAAAAGCGCTAACAAACTAGAAAGTAAGAAGTAGGTAGATGTATGTACTATAGTTTCCCGGCTTCCAACTTTGGGATCCTTGGTCTGCCCTCGTGAGCTTGATAATGAAGCTAATAACGACCAAAGAAAGTATTCATGCACTCGGAAGCTTAATGTTAGAATTAAAGTTTTTTATCTGACAGTTTTGATTGTTCATGTATGTATGTACACGTAACATGGCCTTTGTTCGTCTTCTATTAGATGTGATGCACCGTACTCATTCTTTGAGAAATACGTAATTGTTCCTTGATAATACTGAAGAGGTGAAGTAATAATAATTCATGACGAAGATGCAAGCCAGCCACACAACATTATTTTTTAGCGACATGACCACGTGCTCCATTCTTTCAAAACTTTGCAGCAATCCGTAATCCGATCCTCTCAGAAGCTTGGTGTCGTATTACCAATAATTCCGTTACGGCGAAAACGAAATAGGGATTATGAAATTTGGGATGGATAGATTCTATAATTAGTAGCTTCATATACCCCTCAATGAATTTGTTTGACTTCTTAATTAAGTGGAGCAGTCAAAAAAATATTATTAGCTTGGATTATGGTAACCCATTCAGAAAGGAATGAGACTTGACAGCAAATGTGTATGTACATTCTGAGTTGCCTATTGTCTCATGCAAGACATTTTCAACAAATATGCGAGTGAAATTTCCAACCACCTACCATACCACACACACAAACTTTCACAAGTAGGAGTTTATGCATCAGTTATTAACTTCCCCACCCAGTTCAAAAAAGTCCACCAGCACACTATTTCAATTTGTATTTTATTTAAGGCTAAAAATTCCACTTTCATAATGTAAGTTCAACTCTGTTTCTCCTTGCCCCAAAATGAATGATTCATTTCACCCTCCCTCAGAAATGTATGCACACCCCCGGCCTGATAACCAGTTGACACTGCGACTAGTAGAGCGTGAAATGCGAGTCGAGACCTACATTTTCTTCTCACCAAAACCAATAAATAGGGAGATGTCCTCAGAAAATATTTATCCTCATTTATTTGAGTGAAAGCAAGATAATTTTTCAGTTCATCATGTTTCCGTAATTCAATAAAACCTCAACTTTTTTGTACTAGTACACCTGCTTCCCTTATCTACGTTTTTCCCAATTTCATAGATCCACTACTAGTCATAATAATGCACCCTTTGCCATTGTAAATTTCCTGACGCGAAGAATTTTTCATAGAGGGATACTTTCATAGCGTAGATACTTTATAAGGGAGTAAGTAAAATTTGACCTGATTCCTACATGATTAATGATTACTTACACGATGTACTACCCCGAACTGAATTCATTGTCCCTACAGAACTACTCGCAATACTACGCTGTAAGCTGCATACATTCCTTGGGTTACAGTTTGTAATTTCTGCGCTCGAGACACATCTTGTCCGTGCGTGCCAAAGAGCCTATTCCTAATTAAACGGCTATTACTGACTTGTAAGTTTTCGGAACAATTAAATACTTTTTAATCTGTCATTCTAACTTTCTGCTACGATTTTGAGAAGTGTACCCTATGCTACCCGCCTCCCTCATTACTTGCTTCGCCTTTGATTCCTCTGAAGACCCCTGTTTAAGTTTCAAAGGAAAAAATGATTTCCTTCGCGGTAGTTCACTCACTTTGTTATTTTATTGAGAAAAAGGTTATTATTACTTTGCTTCGAAAACAGTATTTTTTTGGTTCAACGATATGATTGTGTTAATACGGTATGAGTACAAGTGGTAATAAATGTACTTATAGAAATACATGTACTTATGAGTGCCCGATCCCATTTATACGAACACTTTCTCTAGCTACATATAGTTGTTTGGTCTGACACACAACGAAAAGAAAACAATTTACGCCGCCGCTTCGTATCTTCTTTCATTCCTCCACAGTGGAACTCACGCCCACGCGAGTTCATCATTATCATCAAGCCGTGAGGTGAAAGCGTGCAACTGGCGAGCAAGTATACTAACTTACCATTTACACATTAGTACTTACGTAGGACTACAGATCTTCTTCATATCACTTACAGGTATGCAATAAATGTACTTAGGTAATGTAATGTGTATGATTAAAAAGTGCGAGAGAACATCAGCCCTTGCTCATGTGAACCTCTCAACCTTGAGACGCTACTTGGCCATCCATACCCACTTTTGCGATCAAGATCGAGAAGAAAGTGAACGTTGGAAGTGGAGTGATGAAAAACAAGTGCAAAGGTACACATCAAAACTTATCAAAATACACAAAGTACGCTTAAGATATTGAGGAATGAATGAGAGAAATAATAATGCGTGTTTACTTATATAGTGTATCCCACCAAATGATTTTCGTTACCTGGTCTACCTACTCATTACTCCCTTTTCTCAAGTAGTGGATCAGGAGGGGATAGCTCCGCCAAAAGGGTGAAAACAATAAGAGCTTTCAGGCTGCAGCAATGCTGAGGCTAAGGCATCGGCGAGAAGGTGTGATCTTGATATACCCTCCACTACAGTTTTACTTACTCCCATCATCATCCTCATCATCATCGAGGGATGAAATATAGGAGCGATTGCGATGATGGTCTTGCTCTCTCTCTCGCTCATCCTTCTTTTGCGCCTTCTTCGCTGCTGGAAAAAGCGTTTCCATCCACGGAGAATTTCATCGCTCACAATCACCAGCTAAATTAGTAGTCAACCTTGCCAGTAATTAAATTAGGGATGTGTGCCCACAACTCAAATGAGAAGATTGCTTTTGGGGAAGCCACCAAGCAGCCTGCAAATCTATCAAACTATCTACCATCCATCACTTAATTTTTTCCTTCGAAAAAAAATCTTCTCATCATAAGAAAGTAAGTATGCATCATCGCAACATATTTGTTGGAGTTTGACACTGATGATAGCCAAGCCATGTATTCCATTCCCTCGTTCCACGACCTGATAGCTTAACACAGTTCTTGAAGTTGTTACGCGGGATTACATCTACCTTTAAGTGTTGCAGAGATTCAAAGAAAACTGTATTCACTTCAAATATATATTTTAGGGAAAGTGGTAGACAAAAAAATAATATTCTGGAGGACAAATTTTAATCCTGACTTCTTCTTCGGAATAAAGAGAGATATGCGGAATACAAACGGATTGTGTAAGTAGACCATAGTAATCAAGGAGGATTTAGGGGTAATTTCTTCATACTTTCTGCACCTTCTTACTCGCTCGCCTCCGTGATCTCTCATGATCCATTCAGTACCTTCACTATCGTCCATCCAAAATACAAGATTTTACACCTACGAGATACTTAACACGCCACTTTCTTTTCACCTACCTATGAAATATGTTACCAAGTACACGAAATAGTATCATTTTTACTTACGTTACGTACGTGGTTTCTAAGTTACCATCGTAATTAGACATCATCGGTATCATGATCACTCGTGTTAAAAGGAAATTTACCTAACTATCTACTAGTAGTATTTTTGGTGGATTATGAGTAACGCAACAACCCACAAGTAATTATTTTACGTGTTACAGCTAAATAGTTACAATTACAATGTACAAGATGCGATCATTCAAGTCCTTTGCACCTGATCTCGTCAACTGCAACCGCATTCAAGAATGAAATCCTCCTACTCAGCTCTCCCTTCATTAAAAATTATATGCATGCATTGATCATGATGATCATCACCAAGTGTAAATTCTAACTTTAAGGTATTTCAATATTTTTTTACTCTTTCCGCACAGGTTCCTCTTCCTCCACCCAAAATCTTTCATTCAATCTTCCAAAAACAACCTCAAGACCTAGAGTTCTATACGCTTATCCCTACTTATGTAAATTTTTGCCTAAACGTTGATATATATTCTTTAAAATCTTTGGGATGTAGAAGAAATAAAAAGAAGAAAAAGAGCAACTTCGCACATTATGTTTATGCTCGAGGAAATATAATTTCATTCAGGAAGATGATTAAGACTAAAAATAAGAGAAATTATATGCAGCTTTTCCTTTAAAAAAATTAAAAATTAAGTTGTGAATACTGTTCATGTAAAAATTTCTTCCCCTCCTCGTCCCCAATTACACTCAATGCTTGCTTGAGATACTCTGTTTTGTCGGAGATGTTGCAGACAACAAACTTAACAAATTATTACTGATCATCCAACACAGCGTTTTAAAAGAGTGAGCCTTGAATACACAAGAATATTATTTGGTTTTGATCATTTAAGAAGACCGAAATTAGCCGGCTAGAGAGTGAGCCTTGAATACACAAGAATATTATTTGGTTTTGATCATTTAAGAAGACCGAAATTAGCCGGCTCGGCTGCTTCACCAACAAAACTAAAGAAAAGAAATCGGCCAAATATTTGTTCTGTTGTTAGAATGGATTGAGGTGATGATGATGATTCAGACTCAGATCAACCTGAAAATGGCAAAAAAATTATTATAAAGAATTAAAAATTCGTTTTCAATTTCTAGCCTTTCTCCTTCTTCTCCCTCTAATTTTAAAAGAGTGGCAGGATTTCCAGCAACCGAAAACAAGCAGCTAAAAGTTCATCTTAGCCTTGGAATAAAGTATCATCGAGTTTGTGAAGCGAGACTAAGCTAACAAGGGCATATATCTATGTTTGAAAGTGGGTGCGCCATCCCCCATTCCGAATATTATATCTCGGGTTAAATCAGCTTCTCATTCCGATCTTGTTCGCTGAGCTGATGGGAATTAAGTAAAAAGTACACAAGCTCTAACAAGTAAGTAGAAAGAGAAGAGCGAGAGATGAGATGAGAAGAAATGGAGGCAAACATAGATAGCTACACTACATAGTACTTTCAAGCAGATACGATATTTTCTGTCATTCCTTGTATCTTTTTTCATATAAAAAGTGTAATCTTCAAACGTACGCGTTATAGACGCCAGACCAATCTAAATTAGGGAGACTGGAAACATCCACCGATGTGGGAAGTGTATAAGCCCCAAAAGCTGGAGTTGCTGAAAGACTGGGAATTGGATTCGAGTTTGCTGTATTCTACAAAACAAAGACAAAAAACAAAAAAATGCACAACGAAAAATAAAATTATGCTCGACAAAGTCCTATCAAGGTAGGAATAACAACAGTGTCACAAATACTATACAAATTCTTTTTTCCTCCGCGAGTAAGTATACCAAGTATATTGATAAACAGGGAGACCATTCGCATTCTTTCTAAATATCAAACAAACTATTTAGGTATGTATCCACCCCACAACAAAAACAAACACAAAAAAAATCACTGCATCTCATCCACACAACTCATCGACGAACCGGCCGTCCTATCCCGATTTCGTCATTGACATTTCTATTTCCCAATTCAATATCAAAACTTTTTCCTTGGCAATATATACTTCTTTCATCATCACCATCATTATTGATCATCATCATCCCCATTTACACCTCAAAAGTGTCTCTGAAACTTCATACACGCCTCACAATTTCTCTTCTACTGGTGAAACCATAATGACCTGAGGAGAAGAAGCCTCTACCTGCCTATTTCCGTTTGCTTTCTCCGTCAAGATGATGATAATGATAACTCCGAATCGAGTTTTTTGTCCCAAGTAAGTATACCTACACCCCTTTGAATAGTGGCTCATTTATTACAATCCCTTTTTTTCAAACTTCTATTTTTCCCCTCCACTTCCTCATCTTCCCTATTATGCTTGTTCCCTCTTGTGGGGGAAAGTTAGCTCCAAGTAATGGAAACGATTTCTTCCGCTGGGCCTGAAGTGCGCATCTTCCAGGGATAATTTAGGCGAATAGATAGATTGTTATACTGCCTTTCTTCCCTTTTGCAACATCACCATGATCATCATCCCAATCCTCACCAACCGCCATCGCCACCGTCATTTTCAAAAACCAAACAAACTTACTTATGTCAGCATTTTTTCCTTCATGTAATACTGACACATTCTTCCTCCTCCGGGTAAAATCACAAGCACAAGCCATGATTTGAGAATGGCGGTAGGCGAAGACGGACCCACACCAATGCCTCAAGAGCTTAAATACTTGTTCCCAAAGTTGGTGGTGGTGACTTTCTGGAAAAAGCTGAAGGTAGCCCGAATTTGTATAAGATGACGCCAAGAGCGTAATGCTATCGTTTATAGATTAATACATTATTATTACCTTTCCTCCTCCTTCTACTTTATTCTACAAATTCGTCTGTTTGGTTAGTAAGTAGTGAGCCACTTCAAAGGAGATCTTTTTTTCCTCACTAATTTCGCCTATTTCGTGTTGGCCACTATGCCAACTCACTTTCCCCCCGAAAAACAGAGACACACACATGCATCTTCTCCTATCTCTGGCTTCCATCTACTCCCCAAAAAAAATTCGACGTAAAATGTAACGGAAAATTATACAGAAAGAGAGTGAGAGAGCGAGTGAGTAAGAGCAATTTCATTCCACTCCAACCTTTTTTTCTCCTCAAACAAATACGTTCATCTCACGCAGCAAAAAAAAGAAATTAATTGAACTCTGTGATTCCGCCACGAAACCTCCAACGACTTTCCTCACTCACTCACCCCCTCCCTCCCTCTCCGAATTTTGCGAAGGCTCTGAAAGTCTACTGTGTACCTCATGCAAAGACTGCCTCTGCTCACTCACTATTCCTCGTATTATTGAGATAAATACATACCACCTCCCCACTTTCAAAACAATTCCGTTCCCTCGAAAAAAACCGGTAGTTGTTTAAATGCACCAGACGATGAATAATCAATTTTGCTACGGTACAATCAGCTCGATTTTTATTTGCCAATTCAATTCATTCGGTGAGTATAATCACGAACAGCGGTAGCGGCAGCAATAACAAAAAATAAACAGCCAAAGGTACCAAAAGGTGGTGGTTTGAGCGAGGAATATGTTTTTTGTACTAAGCTTTCCCTTTCAAAATATTTTTCCAGGAGAGTTAAGTATAAGGCAATAAAGCTGGAGAGTTAACTACTCAAAGTCTGTTCCACACTAATCTAGCAATATGCTTCTTCTTCTTCCTCCGAAGTTTACGGTAACACTTTAACATAGTATTATTATTATTATCTTTTAGTCTGCTCATTGTTTTAATGTTATTCATACCTTTTACGAACTTCAGGGGTTTCTCTAAAAACAGATTTCTAGCTTAAAAACCGAAATAAAAGTGGCATTACGACGTTCTTATTATGCCAACAACAATTTTACTCTCGGACGGCCGTTTCAAGGAATTAAAGTACGCATTCATAATTGAGATTATTGTTCTACTACCACCACCATATCACCACGACTACTTGAATAATACTTACTTATCTTACTCAATACTTAGGAGAGAGACTTTTTTTTGAAAAACTTACCAAGTTTGGCAATGGGTAAGGCGTGTACCGGTAGTTAGCAAGAGAGGGGTAGCTGAGTCCAGCACTTATAATTTTCGAGTAATTTGCAGCGGCTGCTGCAGCAGCAACTGCCGGTGCCATTGGAACTCCTCCAAGAGTAGCTACAATTAAAAATATATATATACTTTTTTATTTTATTTTTCTTTCATTGAGACCTCAAACCAACAAAGATAGTCTAGAGCTTCATTATTTTTCCAAAAAAATAGAGGAAAAAACTTCTCTTTACTTCCTTTCTTACATTTTAATGTACTTATTATTATAAAGTAAGCGCACAAAAAACATTACTCCGATATTACACTTTGTTCAAAAGACTTTACATTGTACCAGTACCAACACTCAAAGACTTCTGCAACGCTTTAATACTTAAAAAAAGAATAGAAGTACTCAATAGTAGTAATAGTAGTAGTACCAGTACCTAAAAGGGTTGTTAGTTTCTCAAAGCACTGCATATATAATAATACACAAGAGAAAGAGTTTTTTACTTCTAAATTTCCCAATTCATAAGTTTTAAGTATTCCACTGTAATGAATGAAACTTGCCATGCAGAGTTCCTCAAAAATAGAATTGTGCAGTTCTTACATGAAGCCCGTAACTGGTGAGTAAGTGTCGCCTAAGGACAGAAATTGTTTGCTTTGATGTAAAAAAGTTGGAAAAAGGGAGTCAAGTCAACACAGAGTGATGAAAACGGAAATGCTGGAATACATTCATCTTTCCGCGTATATGTATTTATGTGTTCCCTGAATCTGAATAATGTTTTGTGCCTCTCATGTGAACATGTCACTTTATTTCCGATTTCATCAAAAGATTCGCCGCCGCCGCCGCTCACCAACCAACCAACCAGCCAGCCATATTGCTTAAAAATTCGATTTAAAACTCTCTTCCGTAAAAACAAGCTTGGAATGAGTGTGAGTTACTCAAACTCTGGATGGATGGATGGATGGACGAGAGCAGTTGCGAGCCCGAACCGTTTCCCTATCATATCAAGATTTCCCATCATCCCATATCATCGTCGTCATCGTCATCATCATAGCCTGATTTTGATTGTCATCCTCATGGTTTCCTCTCAGTCATGAATGAAAGTACATATAGTGAGATACATCATGGCACTCTGGGTCGGGAGGAATTTCTCCTGCTAAAAGTAGTGTAGTGTAGTGTAGTATTTCATTTTTTTCCCTCTCCTTCATCCGAATCCTATCATCTATGACACATTTTAAAATAGCGTGAAGACCAAATAACAACGTCATTTATTCTCATTTTCCATTTACATACAAGCAGGAGGATAACGTGTAATCTTTCTCATCTGAAAAAAATGGATCAGGCCAACATCTAATATTTCCCATCCAACATTTTTTTATTCCATGTACTTCCATACTCCCATGTCACTTCATCTTCATGCTATGTGGCATCACTGAAAATGAAGAAAAAGGGAAGTGAGTGTGGACGACCATCCAACCAGCCACTCATCCAAGGCAACGATGGCCAAGTACGTAAATATGATGATGATGACTAGGATGAGTCAACGGCTCATTCGCGTCTGCTTTTATTATGTTCTCTCTCTCTCTCGCTTTAAACTCAACTTGACTGAAGAATTGCCTCCTCCCCACCTACTCACAACAACTCCACGTAAATAAATACTTTTGCAAGAACGACGCATCAAAAAAAAGTTCGAGTTTGTGAAAGTAAAACTTTTCGGAGTTATGCGCTGCTGTAGTTAGTTTTTTCTCTTGGAACTTTGTTTTCATATCATCCTAGGTATTTTGATTAAACGACGGAAGTAAATATCCCATGAAGAGTGGAGGAGCAGCAACAGCAACAACGCGGTGTTAGATGTCTACTTATTTATTCCTCCTTTCTTACATCTTCAGTAGTTTCTTGCATTATGATAAATAGATTGTTATTAAGTATATTTGACCTCTGTTCCGAAAATAGAGGTGCTCCCGTATCATTTCATGTCATCAAGGGGAATTGCTCCAAACGACGTTCCCATCCAATCCAATCCAATTCTTACAAAAAATAACTGTATCGTTCACTCTTCCTTGCTTGTAAATATTTATTGAGTACCGCAGACGCGACACACTATCCTTGTTTTCCTGTTTACCACCGCGTACTTTCTTATTAAGTAATAATAGTAACTAGAAGGAAGATGACGTTCCAACCTTTGACATAATTGTATTTATTTATTCCCCGTATAGAAAACCCAATCTATTAAGTAATGCGCTCTTCGTATCTAGTTATTCTGTAATGCATTCTTATGTGTACATAAAAAACACGCAATCAGACCACAAATTAAAGGCACGCAGAAAGAATTAAGTACTAACCTTGGGCTGCCAAAGTGGAGGCTGCCGAGAGCGGAAGAACCATTCGCTTTGCCAGGAGATTCAGGCTGGCCACTGTTTCCTTTGGTTGCGCCTTTTTGCACTCCACCTTTCGCGAGGAAAATAAAAATGATTTCCATGTGAAAACAAAAGGAAGAAAAAAAACTATTGATGTAAATGAAACACAAGCATACTACACAAGCAAGCAGGCAATTCTTTTTTCGGTATGTTTTTATCACGGAAGAGAAGAGAAAACTCATTAATTTTTTCGTCTCTTTTCTCTCCTCCTCCACCAACGTTAGTAGACTTGGTAGTAGAACATTGGTTTCGTTGGGCATTTTTTTAGATATAATTCGTGTAGCCTGCTTTTCACTTTCTTCCCAACAAATACCAAAGTTTTTATCTCCTCACGGAGGGAATTTCTGCAGTTGTCGTCTGATGTAATATCATTACTACAAACGACTCGATCCTTTCTGCCGTGGTTCGGTTTTGGGCAGGCACAAATAAAGAATATGGAATGGATGGGAAGAGGGAAAAAATGAATTAGGATAGAGGAAAAAAAGAGAGGCTGGAAAGTATATTATCTTGGGCTCTCATGTAAAATTTATTATAATCTATTATAACTTTACTTAATACCCCGCAAAATATAAGAATAGATAAATCGGCAAATACGTGCACCACTATATTTTCTGCCATGTCATAGCTATATTTCTACACTTCCAACTCCATTCCACGATTGCTCCTGTTCCTATTTTATTATTCGACGTTTGACTGGTTCATCGTGATAGTCACACAGTTTAAGGAAGTTGTTGGAGATAATTCGAGCCCTTCCATCCTANTCACACAGTTTAAGGAAGTTGTTGGAGATAATTCGAGCCCTTCCATCCTATCGTATCATGTTCCATCCACGGTATCAGCGGAATAAAACTTTCTTTTTTTCCACCGAGCTCACCAACTCAACCAAGGAAAACAAAGTAAGACGCTTCCTCTTCTCAAGTTTCCCTAGGTCAATTTCATGAGAGGTAAAATAAGACTGTGTTTGTCATGATGATTATGATATTTTGTAGCCTAGATAATCAAAAGAAGGGGGCAAACGCTTCTATGCTACTGCTTCTACTTCTGCTGCTGGTTTCAGCTCGAGCCGAAAAGGAAAAGTTTAGAGTTTCTTCTCCGGTTTCGCATCACATCCCAAACTGGCCAGAATTATACTTATATGTATATCCCTTCTACTACTTATTCTTACGGGCTTTGAGTAGATACTTAACTACCCTACATGAGTACAATATTAGTATCTAGAGTTTGCATTCGGTAGACCCTAAATGGATTAGCAGAAGGAGAAAAGAATTAATCTGTATGTAAACATAAAAAAGACGGAAAACTTTAGGAATTTGATTTGATTAGAAAGACCATAAAGTAGGGGGAATGTGATTTCCTCTCTGGCGGTGGTGCTCGGGTGCCAAGGAAAGAATATATTCTTTTACTACGCGCTAACCATTCCAGAAGTTGGACTAACAGTAATATCTAATTTTAGTGTGTGAATGGGATGGAAGAGTAG
>JAHZNH010000267.1:0-10397 GCA_027744355.1 Tyrannoseira gladiata
AAAAAAAAGTTTGTTTTTGCGGGTGTGCTCGATCTCGCTCCAGAAAGCAGCGTCCCGCTCGCTGGATAAACCCACCCCGGAACGGTGGATCGGATCGGATCTCTGAGCAAACTTTTTTTGTCCACGATCAAAGAAATCGAATGCGAAGGTAAATAAAAAATATGTATTTTTTCCAGGAAGAGGGGGAAAAAGCAGGAGGAGTAGTAGTATTGGTGGTGGTGGTGAGGTCGTTAATTCCTCCCCGCTAAATATCCATCCAACCATTCATCTATATCCGAACTGCTGAAGTGATGCATAAGAATAAGTAAGTTGTTTTGATCAAAAGATGAGCATGAAAACATGAGCATAGCATGAACATGATATTTTTCCAGATGGGAAGAAGAGGAAAGCACACGTGAATTTTCCCCGCTTGATTTCCCATCCTTCATCCTAGCTCCTTAATGATGCCCTCATTTCTTTTTCCTGGGAAATAGTTTTTCATGTTGATTTTGAAGCGTGTGTATTTACTCATCTCTCTTTCGTAACTACAGACTACTTTTTTCCCTTGCGTCAATGGAAGTAAAAATAAATGGTGGATAGGTAGGTAGCTAGGTAGGTAGGCAGATGTGACAGGCGAAGTAGAAAGTTTTCATAATTAAAGATGGGAATTGCTCGTTAAACTTCCTTCTTTACGTCATTTTTCCCAGTTATGATTTATAATTGAGTCACACTTTCTACAAATAAAGAGAAAGAGAGCATAGTAGTACTTTTTCCCCACTTTTTCCTGAGGAGAGAGAGATGCTTTCTTTCTTTCTAGAAGTTGAAAAAAATGTTCTGAAGGGATCCAGGAGGCTGAGGCTGCACCCGTCACATAAGGGGATCTTCATTTGGGAAGAGGGGAAATCTCTTTCAGAAAACTTCTATTGCCACATCCATCCATCCATTCGCTTTCACATCCATCATGAATTAAGGGAGAAAAAAATCCCTTTCTCCTCTTTGGTGTGAACTTTCCCATAGAAAAAAAATGAGTTAATCTTTTGCAGCTCCGGCCAATGAGCCAATTTAACTTTGTCATCTCCCGTGACAGATGCTGACTGAGTGAGGGAGTGAGTGTCAAGCCAAGAAAGGCAGAGTTGGAGGGGGTAATGATTTCTGAGGTGGGAGATGAACATTTCGACACACACACACAATACTTATTCCAGGGGATGAGTGAATTTTCTCCAGTGAAGCAGAGAAGTAATAGGGCAAGTATTAAGGCTTCATTTCCTACTCCAAGGTTTCCAGACCTCAGTCGATATTTTCTCCTTCCGTGGAGAAACATGGTTTTGCGAGTTCATTCCCACACTCCTCCTCATTCAAAATGGTCGTTAGAGAGTGGGAATCTCAGTTTCCTTGGGTGAAATGAACGTCTCGAAGAAAAGCCTCCGACCAGCTCATGCATATTCTGAGGATTCCCTTGCTAATTAATTTCCTCCTTTCGGGGAAAAAATATTCTACCTGGAATTGTTGGAATGGATCAAATAGAATGAAAGTATGGCATGTTCGACTTCTCCACTTCGATTTCCAATGGAAAGTTCCAGCGGAATCCAGATTGGCTCAGTCTGAGCCTCAGCCTCAGCTTCAACCTCATCCTCCCGGATCGATACCTGGTGGTGTGGTGGGGGGCTACTTCTTGAATACCAATATGTGGGGATCACTCTCCCTCCCCGTGATCGTGATCAGTTAAAATGTTAGAGTGCGTCCTTGAAAAACCCCCTAACCATTATTTTGATCGGTGGCCTGGCCATCTTCCACTTCCACTCTTCAAACGAGCCAGCCAAACTACTACAAAGCATTTTGATATTACACAACTTATTATTGCGGCGGTTGGCGAAAATTGCAAAAGCATTCTTTGGGTACTGAGCAGATCCACACAATAAGTACATATCCATCTATCCGCGCTCCAGTAAAAAGCTTTGGAAATGATGAGGAGCGCCGTCGTGAAAATAAACGAGCGCCCTTTAGAAGCCACTTGGGTTTCGCAACAAAAGCATCATCATCGCATCACCATTATCATGGCATGGCATATCATTAACTTCAACAGATCATAAGACAAATTCCTCCAAACAAGAGGAGTGCTCGTGGGCTTTTTGTGTGATGTCGTCTACCACTTATTCCTCAGAAATTATTAACTGCTGCGTTGCAACTCAATCGTGTAATGGGCATTGTGCATAAAAGAAAGCATCAACCAACTACAACTACACCAACCTACCCCCTCCTCCTTGGGAGATGGGTGCCTCCTGCCATGAATGTGAATGGGGGAATGGCCATTATCTTTTATTTTTATGAACCGGGAAGATAAAAATGAAAAAAAGAAGGCCGGCAATTTCTTTGAGCAAGCTCATCGTCATCATCATCTTATGTTTATGGTCATTGGCAATAAGTAGGAAAACTCCAAACTCCAGCGGTAAGTATTTATCCTTGCCCAAGGAAGGATCCTGATCAGGATCACCAGACTGTAAACAATCCAGTCAAGTCCAAAAACTCCAGTCCAAACCAATCCCCCACCACCGACAACAACAACCCGATCCAATCCAGTCACAAAATACTTACTCCGGGGCCGTCATCATAATAATGGGATGTTTTCGGCGAGCCATATTTCCCAACAACATAAGTGCTCACTCGTCCTCTTATCCTCCTCAGGAGATTATACAATTTTTGTGTTTTCATGTTTTCAATTCCTCCTCCAGAAAAAAAGCAACTTTGGAGTGAGGAGCGAGCTCCACACTTTTTAAAAAATAAGTACTTCCTATATGTATCCGGTAGAAATGGAAGCTGCATGTTGGGTCTGGTGAGGAAAGCAACTCAAAATATATTTTTTTATTTTTTTTCTTCTTCTGCTTCTAGATGTCTTCTTGCTCCTGCTCCTTGCTAGGCCGCCTCAAGGATTCCATTAATAATAGAGGAGAATGAAATGTGGAGGAAAGGGATGACTATAACTTCGTTCCAGGGAAGGAATATTTCCCAACAACATAAGTGCTCACTCGTCCTCTTATCCTCCTCAGGAGATTATACAATTTTTGTGTTTTCATGTTTTCAATTCCTCCTCCAGAAAAAAGCAACTTTGGAGCGAGCTCCACACTTTTTAAAAAATAAGTACTTCCTACATGTATCCGGTAGAAATGGAAGCTGCATGTTGGGTCTGGTGAGGAAAGGAACTCAAAATATATTTTTTTTATTTTTTCTTCTTCTGTTTCTGGATGTCTTCTTGCTCCTGCTCCTTGCTAGGCCGCCTCAAGGATTCCATTAATAATAGAGGAGAATGAAATGTGGAGGAAAGGGATGACTATAACTTCGTTCCAGGGAAGTACGGCACACTCCAGTCCAAAAGAACCGAAAGCAAACCTTAACCAAAACCAATCCAATCCAGTCCAGTCCCGGCCACTCTAGCTTCTCCTCTCCTCTTTTTCCTTAACCAGTCAAGCCTCCAGCCATTTTGGGAACTGGTAACTGGATGATGATGACTCGAGACTTGTTTCCCCAGAAAAAGCCGATTTTTCCCCTTCCCTTCAAAGTGGGAAATAGAAAACAATAGGAAAAATAAATCCCGAAGAGCTTTTCACTTTGTCTTCCTTCTCTTTCAATTTTTATTCCCTGCCTCTCTCCAGACCTAAATAATAGAGCGTTTTTACTCCACGGATGGATATAGCCCGCTCCCCTGTTAGGAGAAATGCGCTGAGTAAATATTGGAGGAAAGATCGCTCTCTTTCCTTGCGAAGTACCAAAGTCACAAAAACCCGCACAGAAAATCGTGGTGGTGGTTGCATGGCTTGGCTTGGCTTCGGCTTTCGTAACTTTTAAGTGCATCCTCTCCGGTGACTTGCCTTCTTCCTTTTTTTATTTCTCCCTGGGAAAACGACGACGAGAAATGAAATAAGACAAACAAATTTTTCACCGTTTAACAAGCGTTGAACAACACACCACCCCGAAAAAAAACAACCAAGGAGTAGTAGGACTGAGCGAAATTGTAACGGAAATGGAAAACGATTGTATCAGACGAAAAGTAATCTGGATCTGGATCGAAGGAGGAAAAAAAGTCGGTGTGATCGAGTTCTGTATTTGTTCTTGCTAGTACATACAATACTAATGCCTATACCTATTCCTCCAGACTTCATTTTTTTCCCAGAGATGCCATCTGAAAGGAAAAGGATTTATTTATGTTTACCGACGGATGATGATGGCCCTGATTCATCATCCCAGAAAAAATGGAGGAATCAATGCCGGAGTCCATGCATGAAAATATTTTATTTTTTTCCTGTGCCATTCATTCCATCATGTACCTACGCAGAGTAATACTCACATGCAAGCATGCATGCATGCCTTCACCAAGAATTGAGAACAGTTCCTTCCTTTCAATGATCAGAATCTCAAAGAGCTTATTGCGATCCGGAGGTTTTTTTACTTCTCCAGTGAGATTTTTTTTATGTGTGAGTGCTCCTGTTTTATCTAAAGTATAAAAAACGTTTTTGTGTCTACGAACCTAGTGGCGTGGCGTTTTTTTTTGTCTTCTGCTCCCAACTTCGCAATAATTTTCCAGGGATGGATTTCACTCACCCAGGGAGTGACGGGAAAGCCAAGCCAGAGCCCAGGTTTTTCGGCTTTTTTTGAAAGAGCTCAGCTATTCTTTTTCCAGTGGCACTTGCACTCTCCTCCAAAAAAAATGAAGAATCACACGGTCGGTCGGTCGGTGGGAGTGATGATGAGAAAGGATGAAGGATGATGATGATATCATCACAAGATCTTCATTATATCACATGAACCACTGATGCTACCACTATTACTACTGTTCTCCACCGGCATAGATCCCTGAGATGATGATTCTCCTTTTTTACACGAAAAAATATGTAGGAAAAAATTTTTTAAAATGATGTATTCACTCCTGTGGCGTAATAAGTCACGCAAGAGCTTTATCCTCTATTATTACAAACATTGAACAAATACGGTACAAGACAAGGGGAAATTCATTCACACTCGGAGAACAACAGAATGCAATGATGTTGGTGTTGGTTGGGATGCGATGACTATGATATTCACGCACGAGGAACTAACTGTTTGTATATTTCAGGATTCCTAAATATTTTTTTCCAGAAAAAAAAATTCACTCCACAAGAAGAAAGAAGTGGATTCAGTGATTCTCCATCATGAATGGGGGAGCAACAGAGGGAAAAATGCAATAAAAAACTGTTTATGATTCGAGCAGTTCCGTTTTTCATTTTCTCCGTCTCGAATTCTACTTGCAGAGGAGGAGAAACCGGATTTTTTCCCACTGTCAATAAATAGTACACACTCGCTCGTGAGAGTTCTGCTGGGGAATATGAAGAAGCTTTCGTTGGAGGAGCACGAATGCAGAGAATTATAGAATTCTACTTGGAGAGGAGGAGAAACCGGATTTTTTCCCACTGTCAATAAATAGTACACACTCGCTCGTGAGAGTTCTGCTGGGGAATATGAAGAAGCTTTCGTTGGAGGAGCACGAATGCAGAGAATTATCTGAAGGAATGTGACTTTGGCTGCGAGAGAACAGTCTCAGACGATGTGGAGGTCCACACTAAAGGCGAACCACTGAGCCACGCTAGAGAATAAAGAGCTGTGAGCTGATCCGAGCAGCAAGAAAAAAAATCTAACTATCGGGCTAGTAGAAGAGCAACGCGATCTTCGTCATCCTCACTCTCGAAAGGGTAGAGCTAGACTGCTCATGTGACTTGGGGAGACGAGCATTTTTCACTGGGAGAAATAAATACGACTAGCATAAAAAAGCCAAAAACCAGAGTCTCAAGCTGAAGCGGAGGAACAAGCTTTTCCTCTACTTCCTCCTGGCCCCAGCATGGAGTTGGAGTTGTAGTGTGTAATACTTCAGGTTGTAATCAAGAGAATTTCCTTGTGTGCTCCACGAAAACTAACTTTTTTTCCTGGATAAACATTGCAATGGACTAGAAGGAAATTCGTAATCTTCCTAAAGACTGGGAAATTCTGGAGGAAAGAAATGAGGCAAACATGATGATGATGATGATGACGATGATGATGGTGAAGATGGTCCCTTCTTCTCTTTTTGGAGTTTGTTTTTTTATTCCTCCAACTTTCTTTTTTCTCCCCAATCAAGCCTCCGAGAAAGTGAATCACACTTCGAGAGATCGAGCAACTATAAAATGCAATAAGTACCCCCACCACCACCACTACCGCCGCTACATATTTTTGCAACACGGTGATCACACCGAGAAAAAAGAATGGGAGAATAGCTTCTGGCATGTGGGTGATGGGGATGATGATGATGATGATGAATACGCATCTGCTCCTTCCTGTTTTTTAGAGCGGCTGGGACCTGTCCCGGATTTTTCGGAATACACACTTACTTACTCTATCGCTCCGCGAAGAATGGGAAGGAGATTGGGGAGACAGCGTTGTCGGCTCAGATTTCTTCCTGGACGGGGGAAAATGGCCCATGAATGATGTGCGATGCAATGCAATGCGGTGGTGGCAAGTGATTGCGAAATTGCGAGAGAATACGATACGATGTGATGTGATGTAAGGGAGGTCTGGGGAGACTGCACCAACCCAACTAAGCTTCTCAGGGCTCAGCTCAGCCCAACTCAATTCTTCTCAACTCAACTCAAATCAAATCTCATTCCAGGTTTTTTTTTCCAAAAGCTTTGTTTACTTTGCGGAGATAAGTCAGCACTTACTTATTTCGCCCAAGCAATTGCAATATCTTTCGGATTGAAATTGTTAGCACTTTCACCACTCTAAAAAAAGAAACGAACGAGCTATCAGAAAAGTTCTACTTTTTTGTTTGGTGTACGGTGCATAATATTACTAGGATGAGTGAGCTTACTTTACTATCCGATCGATTTTTAATTCTTTGGCCTGGTCTGGCCTGGTCTGTACCCACTCTTCTCTGCTTCCTCGAAATCTGGGTGGAAAGCTGTGGAAGCTTCCGATTCCGGAATAAATATTTCTCCCATGATGATAAGGAGGCTGAGGCGGGAAGGGAAACTCGCCATTTTTTCCTGGATAAGCGAAAATTTTTATGACTTGCATAGAACAGCATTGTATCGCATCGCCTCTTTTTTCTTCTCATCCCATCCAATCCCAAAAATCCAGAGCTTTGAGCTCAGACTCAGAGTATTATTCTGTCTCGCGGAGAGAGAAAAGATTGCTGAGACAAAGAGAGAAAACTTCCTCTGTTTTTCGTGTCCCCCTCCCATTGTTTCTACGTGTAACATCGCTATTAGCTTATTCTTGTTGCTTTTAGGGAGAATGGGGAAGAGACAAGAGAAGAGACTGCCGATCTTCAAAGCTGGAGGAGCAAACGAGTAAATTTTCTCGAAAATTAAAAGAAAAGTACTACTACTACAACTGCCAACTATGAACGATTTCCCTGGAAAAAAGAACGATATGAGCGAGCCTCTGCTCTGAGCTTCGCAAATTGAAAGACTTTTTGTTTACCAGAAAGCCAAAAGCTTTCTCCCAGACGGGCTTTGTCGCATCACTCGACTAAAGAAAAGGATTCGCTGGCTTGGTTCGTTCGCTTCTTTTTTTCACATCTCTTAACTTTTCACCACTCTCCCCCTCTGCAGAATGAAGGGAGAAAAGATTAATTCCACATTCTCGAGACAGAGAAATTTCAAAGATGTTTGAAAATGAATACAAGAGAAAAAATCATAATGACAGCAGGCGGAAGGTACATAAAAACTCTTGTCTGGCACGATTGTAGACTCAAACGAGGAGAAAAAAAATATCCTCTTCCATGGAAAAAAAACTTGGATGAAACGAAACGATCCACTAAGGGGAAATATGACAAAGTTGGATATGGATGGAGAATAAGAAAAGGTTGGTTGGGTGGGTGAGAGGAGCTTTTTTTCTTATTGCTTGCTCTCTTTTCCCCCTTACGTGAATATTTAAAGAAAAGTTCCCTCACTCACTCAGAGTCAGAGTCGGTCCACAGCATTTACATTTCTAGGATAATATTTGCGGTATGAATTGAATGTTAAGCAGATTCCTCGGATCCAAATGTCGAAAGTTCGTTTCACTTTTGGGCCTCTAAGAACAGCTTATAGTGTACTTACTTACTTCCCCTCCATTTTATTCATGAAGCAAGGTAGTGGGGAATAAAAAGTAATTCTGTAATGTTGGCGGTGTAGTCGTAAGGTGCACACATCAACAAGCCGACAGAATAAAAGCGGCCGGGAATAGTAATCCTGGCAAGCATTTAAAGCAAGGTGCCCATGTTAAAGTGAGCCCATGGCATGCCAATATTATTTATTGGGGAATTCATGATTTGAGTGTGGCATTCTTTTTAATGAAAATACCTCACAAGATCATAAGGAGTATGATGCATGCGATGCCTCATTCATTTTTTTCGAGAAAAAAGACTCATATCACAAGATTCACAACACAAAATATTTAACCTGCTTACATAATATCTTCATCATCGGGGGGAAGTTACATGCTCGAGAGATGAATGGGAAAAAAGGTCTTCAAAGTAATCCACTTGCTGGATGTATGTCATCCAATCCAATTGTGCAGAGGAGATGGAGCGAGACTGCCTGCTGCTGGTGCCTTTGGCCTTTTCCTCGAAGAAGACATTACTCTATTCTGGAGAATGTAACGGTACTCCTTCTCCTTATTGAACTTTTATGAGAAAGGTGAGCATCAACATCGAATCGAGCCCACCAGTACCACCAACAATGTCATACAATACAAGCAGCAAGTACAATATTGTGGAAATTTCTTTTCGTGAGGGAGGCTTGGCTTGTCCCCTTCCCCCACTGAAGTGGAAATGTGGGCAGGGGAGTGAATTTGATTATGTTACGAAACGAAACCTCCTTGAATGACTCCAGTGAGTGAGATTAGTTTTAGGAAGGCACTTTTTTCCAGAGCCTCCCCGAATAGTGGAGTCGAGTGGAGTGGTGTGTGTGGTGGTGGTGCTTTATTGTCCAGGAGGTGGCATTTTCCCATGAATTTTGACAACTCCAACTAAACTGAACTGACCCTTCTCACACGAAAACGAATGAATGCTCGATGCTCAACAAAAGATTTCGAGATGGATGGATGGATGAGCTCTCATTGCGTGAGCGAGCACCATCGTCCACATCCACATCATCATCATCTTTCCACTGCATTCTTGAGGAGATGATGATTACAATGGGTTTGTGACGTATCATTCCAGAAAACGATTATTNTTGAGGAGATGATGATTACAATGGGTTTGTGACGTATCATTCCAGAAAACGATTATTGCTTGAGTCATCCTCCGAGATAAATACATTCTTCAGGAGATTCAGCACCACAGTATGCCATGGCCTGGCCTCTAAATCCTATTATTGTTAATCCCGATTTTTATCTGTGGAGAAGAGGTAAGTTTTTTTCTCTCCTGCTCCTGATGTGAGTGAGCATCCCACGACTCCACTTGGTGGAGTGGATTCTCACTCAACCGCAGAGGAGACCACCTGAACCACCCCGACAATAATACTCCCGTCATTAAAATGAACTGGGACTGGGCTGGCAACCATCACTTAACGGCCTTGTAACTTTCTAAGGGGAAAAAATGGAACACGGAGGAGCGGTGAATTATGGAGCAGGGAAAAAACGCGATCCATTCCATAATCCATCCAGCCTTTATATAATCTCTACATTTTATTTTATTTCCACTTGTTGGGACTCCATGAATGCGAGAAGGTGAGCGTGAATAAAAAAAGAAATGGTAATGGTAGGGACATCATTTTTTCCCCAAGCGAATGCAACCAAACCAAACGAAACCACATGCACCATCCCCACTTTTAGTTTTCCTCTCACACGAGACAATTTATTTTAAGGGGGAAGGTAGTAATGACTGTGAGGCGAGGTGAATGCATGCATTTTTTCCCAGGTTACGTCATTGCCAAATGCACCACTCATTGAAAACCGCCTATTGTACTCCAACACGATAATAGCTTAATAGTGCGTGCGAGCCAGGAATGAGATTGAGGATGTTTCTTTTTTTGAAAGAAATGCAATAATGCCCGTAATTCCAAGTACAGTGTTCCTTAGAACATGTCTTAGTAGACACGAAGGTCAAAATATTTTCGGGAGAGGAGAAAATGAGGAAAGTTGAAGCCTGAAGACGGGCAAGTACTTACTCACTAAGACTGAGTTAGTTTGTTGGGGCATAAAATGAAATGAGACTTGGGGATCCCCTTATCTTGTTTTCCTCCTGCTTAATGTATTATTCATTTGTAGTAAAAAAAAGTTACTACTGCTCCTGAATGCATTTGCGTAAAAATGAGCTTTCCCGGGGAGTTGGTGCGTGCAATTAAGTATGCAACCGGGAAACTCCTCCTCATTTTGGAGGAGACAGGTCTAATTTAGGGAATTACGGAGATAAGGAAATAATCAGATTTGGA
>JAHZNH010000268.1:0-12669 GCA_027744355.1 Tyrannoseira gladiata
ATAACTTTTCCCGGGAAAGGTTTAATTCTGTCTGACTGACTGAATTTAAATCCGCTCCCAGAAGATTTCATGGAATCAGACCTGAGTTAAGTAGAGGTTGTGGGACGAAATAAAATGGAAAAGATACTTAATAACTCGAAGGCTTTACCCGTTCATCACCAATGACATTTAATGCCCGACATCGGTAATAGTGTTAGTAGTCACATCGACTCCATAAACTCTCGTGGAATACTAAGCAGTAGAAGAGCTCAACAGCTAATACTTAAAAGCTGCCCAGAAATGGAACAGTCGTCCTTAGCCCCACCAAACTCATTTCATTTAGTCTTGTTTGCCCCCTTTTAAAATTGGTGCTGAATAATTAAGCAAGGTATAAATCAAGTTTAAGACTGTTTTGTTTTTGTTTTGAATGAGTTCAACTTAAAAGAAGGAAGGAGAAGAGAGCACTCCGCCAATGCAAATAAAGGTGGACGTCTACTTAACCGTTAAGAACCCAAGATGGATGGATGTCATCAAAGAAAAGTTGAGTTTCGTATGGCTGGTCCTAAATAGATCTCCGCCACCATTTCAAGGAAGAAGTTGACTTTGTCGGAAGAAGTGAAGTGCGGTGGGTCAAGTGAAGGAGGTGATTCTAATCTCCAAGAGTTTTTTTTAGTCTGGTGACCAACCAACCAGCCAGCCATTCATCCACTCTCTTTAAGCCTTGAACTAAAGTATTCATAGTCATTCCTATCATTAAAAAAATGCCGAGGAATTGGATGAGATGACATGAGGCAAAGCGATCATCAATAATGGAATGGAAAGGTGGGAAAGTTTTATTCTAAAAGCACGTCTCCTTCTCCTCCAACGGTATATTTTGTTTGCCTAGTGGTTAAAAAAGTTGACATTGCTGGCGGGCCTTCCTTCGAATCATGTGAAGTTGATGTCTACTTGAGAGACTTTGAGTTTGAGTGCCTTTCTTTAGAATTCATACCTTTCTCATTCTCCAGGAACACGGCGAAAGTTGAACCTATACTTGCAAGTATATTGGATGAATGGAATGTAAGTAAATTAGTGAAAAAACGCACCACTACTAATATTTTTTCCTCCTTGATGAGGACAATGATGATGATGATGATGTAATCATGCAGTAAAGTTTCTTAGAAGAGCGTTAATAATTCATTGGTACCTAGTGTCCCAGCCAACATGTGCTCATTGTCTTGAGCGAGGGAAAGGAAGGAGGACACTGATGGAGATGGTGGCATGATTATGAGTCCCCTTGTATAATCATCATAAATTAGTAGTTGCTCCTGCCTGATCTCATTTAGCTGAAGAGAGAGAGAGGAGGAGGATGTAAGACTTCACAAGTTGTAAATTATGCATGGATGAGACACACCATCCCAGCTAATTCTTCCAGCCCGCTTCCCAGCCTCTTATGTTCCATCAGGAGTGACGCACGACAAAGAAGAATAAGCACCTTCGCTTCCCCAACTTAAAATCCAAGAAGAGAGGATGGGAACTTCCAGGGAGAGTACCAAGATGGAAAGAGAAGAATAGCATTCCAAGGAAAATTAAATTGATGCAAATTGTGCTTGTGTACGAGAGGAGAAAGCTTGATGGGATGGTGGGCATGATGATGACGCTGATATGATGCGATTCTTACACTAGAACAATAAAAATGCATATACATAAACACAGCTCCCTAATCCTACTATCTCCCCTTCTGCTCAGAGAGTGAGAGAGATTTCTTAGAAAAAATGGAGCCGGGAAAGAGGAGCGTGAAAGCATTCGTATTTCCGGGTTTAATGGAGAAAAAAACATCATGGAGGAGTTCGAGTTCCATCATCCAATAAATAAATTGGAAGGGAGCGGAGACGTAGAGTGGAGGGAGCTTACAGATCGAAGTTGAATTGGTACTACTAAGACTGCTTTTTCAGAGATGGAGCGGGAGATGAGGAGCACTTTTTTCGGAAAAAACAGATTGGAAATGAGTAAACACACGCTCAATTCCTATTTTACTCTTCCTAACTCATTTCACTTGTTTGGAAGACGTATTTACTTAATTACTAAAAACCTTACGAAAACAGGTGTTCCGTAAGCCCCATCAATGGAGGAGCCGAATGGAGTCGGGAAGGGAGGAATTCCCAATCTCACGGAATAGAATCTCATAGTGACCATGAGCGTTCGCTCTTTCACAATTCCCCAACAATAATAAGTATAATTGTTTGGCCCAGATTCTAGTAATTCGGTGAATAATGACGGTTTTAATATCGAATCGAGCGATTTGAAAAGATGAAAGGTGAGGTAAAAATAGAATCAAGGAAATCCTCTCCAACCAGCAAAAAAACATTCTCAAAAAAATTACGTACGTCAATTCACTCCACTCACGTTAACCTAGATTTCACTTGGAAGAAAACAAAAACCTCGAAAGAAAATTTTTTTGAAGGAAGCAAGAAACCTGAATGTGAAATGTAAATAGGAACTAGAAAATAGCAAGTTTTTTTAGATTGGTTTCGACCCGCCATGCCAGGCCTTCAGAAGTAAAGTTACATGAAACGTTCATTGAATTGATTCATCTCGGCTTGCGTACATCTAAGATTCCAAAAATAGTAGGTAAACAAACTTGACGCGTAAGAAGGATTCGTTTCGTACCTCAAACTCAGTTTTATTACGGCTCAACTCCTCATGGCCTCGTCTGACTTGGAAGGGAAGGAAGTTGTTACACGGAACTGGATACACACGTCTACTCCAATCCGCTCTTACATCATTCGTCAACACCACACCACACGAGAGAAAAGAACACAAAGTGAGAGAGTTTGCAGCCCCGGGTTTTTATTAGAATTATGTTCCAAAAATAGAGTTAAATAAACACCTCTCCCCCACTTTCCATATTTTAAGAGTTTCCTTATGCAAATACGACTGTCTCGGCTTTGTTTCTCTCCTTGACAGAAATAAATTTTCATCCTTCTGGATTCATCTACCTCCAAGAGAGCATGATTGTGATGAGCATGCCACCTATACTTACTTAACTAAGACATGAGTCCAAAATTGAGGAACATTTAAAAACCAAGTGTAATTTTTAACCGCTAGGATTCTATTCAGAACTTTCATTTGCATTGAAATAAGCAGTTAAAGTACTACAAACTTCAGCAAATTGGGGACGCGCTGATTCCTTTGTGTCCAATCTTGAGGAGGTTACTTCTGGCATGTCGCAATAGAGCTTTTCCCGACTTTCGAGCTACTCTTCGGCTGATATTTCGCCAGAATTGCCAAAACCCCTGGATGTTTTTTGGTTCATTCTGTCGAGCTGAGTACTCTCTTTTACGGAGGGCCCAAAATCGTTCCGTAGCGCGAGCTTGAGGGACGTTTGGAGGGTTCTTTGATTTCTCCACAAATTCAACACTTTCTTTCCGGAGAAAGTTTGTCATATCCTTGGCGTAATGTAAGGTTTCAAGATCGGGCCAAACGATGACTTCATCCCTAGAATGATGCTTATCGATAAAAGGCACCAACCGCTTCTTCAAACATACTCTTAAGTACCTTTGAGCGTTTATGGTCACCTCTGAAATATATGGCTTTGAGACGTTCCCATCTTCATCCATGGTCTGTCATACGAGAATTTTCTTGTAAACCCTTGACATCTTCAGGGTTTTTTCATCGTATGTCAGTTCCGCAGGATCGGTTGCATAAAAAAACTTCCTTCTTGGAACATCCACTGGGTCCCAAGACACGTATGACTCATTGTCATTTACTAGGACTTTGCCCAGCGTTTTTTTGTACACTTTCCTGCACCAGGATTTCGCACGAGCTTCTTGGGCTTCAAGGCACTTGGGAGTAATATTCTTAGTGAAGGCCTTAATCCCGAGTTTTCGAGCTTTAATTCGATGTATGCTTGTATGGGATATCTTTAGTGTTTTGGCTTCTTGACGCTCTGATGTGAATGGATTCTTTTCGAAGATCTTTCTGACTTTCTCCATCACTTGAGGGGTGCTTATTTTGGGAAGACAACCAGTAATCTTCCTGTTCGAGTCACTCGTTAGTAGCCATGAACCAATAGATGATTTTGTATATAGTACTTCGCGAACCACCTTTATTTCGAAAATGATACACCGTTTTAATTTTACTTTCCCTTGCCACATTTTTGTAGTAGGAAATCGCTCTTTTTGCAAAAGCTTCGTTTTTTGATCGCCCCATGCTTGCAACTTAATTATGGTAACAAAAAAATGATGGCTACTATAATTTGCGACCCGCTGATTCATGTAAACAAAAGTTTGACCTCGAATACCTCTACATTTTTTAAAAAACGCGTTAGCAATTTTGTTCCTCAACTTTGGACTCATGTCTTATTCAATCTCGATAAGCGACCACATTTTTTTGTTGGGTGGACTTGCTACACATCGGAATGGGGTTAAGAAAGACGTTATCAGAGTGCAATTTTTTAATGAAAGGATCAACTTACGGATGGTGGATGGACTCTTAAAAACTTTTGATTGGTATCGCCGGCGCCGGCTCACTTACATTAGCATTTGTTATTGGTGCTTGCCGAATGATAATGAATCGAGCAGATCAAAAAAATGGGATGAATAAGTACATAGGCAAAGTTAAATGATGAGATGTGATGTGCTGCTTCTGCTTACCCGCTTGCCATACATTCGAAGTGGAAATAACAAGTTCTTGAAGTTATCGGGAATGGAAAATTTTGTTTTTAATGGTCACGTTGTTGGTCATGCTGCTGCTGGAGCAGGGAAAAATATAGTTTGATGGATGTGTTTTTTTGGGACAGGAAATAAGCTCTTATTAAACCTCTCATGATTCACAGGAATTGAATATGAGACTGATTATAATTGAAATACACATTGAAACTTCGTCAGCCTCTTTGCAGCATCACAGTTTACTTATGCACGCTGGGACATTCTGGCCAAAAATTGGTTGAATAGTTGCTGAAAATGGAACAAACTGTCATTTGATGAATTGCTGGTATTTTTCATGCACGTTCCATAAGCCGCAGGCGCAGGTCTAGATTTCCCTTTGTTCATTCAATGATTTTCCCGAGAGCTAATCAGTGAATTGATGAGTACTTCCAATCATTTCTAATTTAATTACAAAAATTATTTATTCTTAAAGTCTAGTTCCATAAAAATCTTGATTTTTTTATATACATCTCATTTGACCATAACAAACAACACCTTTTTGAGCTATTTTTCCAGTCGTATGTTTCGAATTATGGTTTAATTCTAGGATTTCAAAATTTTGAAACAAATTATATATTGATGAATTTTGGCGTATATTTTCAATCATTCAGTCAAATCGTGGAAAGGTTTTCCAACTCATTATTGAATCATCCGAATCAGAACCAACTTTTCATAATTTCTCAGTAAATAAATGAGGTCAACAACTTAACGCTTTTACAATATACATGTTAGGTACGAACGCTTAATAAGTTACCGAAGAAAATATTCAATGAAAATCTTGCGGAGCGGTGTTTTTTAAGTAAAAACTGGATGGATGATGACTTGAATGAAGTACCGTCTGCATAAAGTTTTTTCCTGGTAGACCTTGTCCAAAGTCAATATAAAAGGGTACAACGAATGCAGCGTTCAACACTGACATTTGATTAGTAGTTTACAAAGAAAATCAGGATATGCAGACAGATCGGATAGCAGTTTTAGTTAGAATATTTAAGTAGTAAATTCCTGGAAAGGCTTCGACATTTTGAGCGTTTCATTGTGGCGCGTTGAGTCACTGGGGAGCCCTCCAGAAATGGGAGATGATTTTGCGGTATTTTTCTTGAGTAAAGCTTTACGGTAAAAAGGAAGAAAAATTTTTTTACAAACAAATGTAAATGGAAAATAACTCGATGTTTACTGGCGATTCGTAAGCCTGGAAGAAACGTCAAAGGAAAAAAATTAGTTTGACTGGTCACTCAAGCACCGTCAAACATGTCATTTTGTATTCCTCACACTTCACTGACCTTAATCGCTATCTGGAGATACGGTAGTGGATTCTTCTTCGGATGAGTCTTGGCATTTGGGATGCTTCGTTGTTTCGTCGGAATCATCCCCTGATCCGGATCCAGAGCCTGAGCCGTCCCAATCCAGAGGTTCGTCATGTCCAGCAATTTTCACCATAAGGAATATCAAGGCAAGGACAACTATTACGGCCAAGAAGCCTATCACTATTGTCCTTTCTTTCACCATTTTCAAGGATATTTTTTTCTTTCCAACGGAACCTTCTCTGTAGTTTTCTCCAGTAATCTGTTAAATTCACATAATACGATTTTATTTTAATTTATTGGCGAATACGAAAAATTTTTTGATCTTGGAAGAGATGGTGGTAGTAGGTTGACCTAATTTAATTCCGTAGGAAAGCGAGCGAGATGGGAGACCGGCTTCGTGGGACCGAAAAACCACAGCAGTATGTAGCTTTCACAGGATTCGCAATGCATAAAGCAGTGCTTTCAATTATCAGTCGCGCGTCGACATACTTGCGAAAATATAATATCCTATTTATCACACGCTCATCATTAACTGCTTTTACTACTAACCCACTAAAACTTGTACATGGGAAGAGTCAGACTTTTCCCTTGACGAGACACTAGACGCACGATCACGACATGATGTCAGGGCAAAAAAAGGAGCTTACTTTCGTGGAACGGGATGAATTGCGTTTGAACAGGATCCCACAAGCTCGGAAAGATATGGAGATGATTCTAATAACATCTACAACGTTGTGGGAGAAGGAAGTGCTTATTCAAAACAAACATCTCCTATTTTCCATTCTGAGATGAAAGGAGTAAGCTCTTCGAACACAGGAAGGATTTCATCTCCGTGCAAGAAAAAAATTGCGAACTGAGCGACTTTGCATGTTATTTTTAGAAAGATTCCGCTCAAGTAAATTCTTTAGCAGATTTGAAGCGATTGTAATAATAAAATGATGGGAGGGTTTTACAGGAAGAACAAAGAACACAAGAGTGGAACTCTTCGCGATTTTGTTGCTTCATGAGTATCTAGTATCTAGAAATGATCCGCTTGCCAAAGTAATTAAACGTATGTGCTGAAGGCGAACGAAGAATTTTTTAAATTAGCCAACAATTTATTTCTGGAGCTGATTAAAAGATAATCAAGACTGCAACGTATAATGTATGCCAAAGTAATAAACGAAAAATTAATCATCATAAATAGAACAATATTTAAGCATCACAAAAGTAAACGTATCACGATGCCCCAAAATTAAAGAAACACATTTAAAGGAATCAGCTAGTCTAATGAAAATTATACCAACTTAAAATTGACTATAAATGATCTCGCCTTTTCCTTTTAGGCACCCTCAGTAGGATCGGGATCGGCGTTGTCCAGTGACAGCTTCTGGGTCATTTCCATCCATTCTTTCACCGCCGGAATTTCGAAGACTTCCTCCACAACGTTTTGTAGTTCAGGGTAGTCATTAAGAAGATCGGGGTTGATGGTTGCCTCACAGATATCAATAAAGTTTGCAAATGCGAGATCAGCATATGTCATCTTAGTCCCCGTTAGAAAGGGACCACCAGACTGTTGCACAATGGAATTGATTTTCTGCAGATACTTCGGGATATCTTGGTTGAGTAAGAGATTTTTCATCAGCACTTTCTTCGACAAATTCGTCTCCTTCTGCAGGTCGTGAAACACTGGAATTAACGAAATATGCGATTTCATGAATGGAAAGATGTAAACTCGAGTGCATTTTTAAAAACTTTGTCTATTTTATTGTAGTAGTTACCTGTGTGCCGAACAATGTCTGGAGTCATTGAAACAAACAACTGCTTGTGACCTACTGCACCTGAACATAAGAGTAAAAACGATGAAACATGTCACTAAAATTATCAACGCTGGCAAAATAAAAATATTACTTTTGCTAATTGGAGACTTACACAGTCGAAGGTCGTACAATAGCTCCACGACTTCATCTGCCCAGCTAACCTCCAGTTCAGTTTCCCCATCAAAACCAAGTTGCTTGGCGAGGTACCTTAAGATCGAATGAGCTTGGGTAAGCTCAGTAGTCTCGTCGATGACAAGAATTGGAAGTTGGCTGACATGTTTCCCGAACTCTGGAGGTGAATTAAATAAGTTTGATATAAAAACAGGGTTCTTCAATTCAATGGTTGAAAATGACTTTTAGAAAATGAAAATCCTTTTAAAGTAAACTTACTTTCTCTTTCGTTTTCCCAGTTACTCAAGGGGATTCGAACGTCTTCGAAATCAACGTTAGAAATTTTGAAGAGCCACCTAATTGGCTCTGCGAGTCCTCGGATATCGTAGTAAATGAGCTTGTATGATTTGTCGGCCATTTTAATTTGAAAAAGGACCAATACTTGAGAGGAAAGTCACTACAACTTTAATGAAAACAAGTCACCACGCGTTTCTTGTATGTTAGAAAAGTAGACAGTCGCTTCTGTAACACAGTAGGAGAAAGTGTCTGATTGTGAATACTGGCTCATCCCTGATTTTTATGTCGTTTATATACCGTAGCGGAAGAGAAAATATAGTTTCTTGTATGCTAGAAAAGTAGACAGTCGCTTCTGTAACACAGTAGGAGAAAGTGTCTGATTGTGAATACTGGCTCATCCCTGATTTTTATGTCGTTTATATACCGTAGCGAAAGAGAAAATATTAGAGTCAGATATGGCACAAGACACACCTATCTATTTCTTACGCCATTTAACCTATTTTTCATCGGATAGTTGTGGGCGAAACATACCTAATTTCAATCTTTCTCTGCGTTTACTTTCTCTTTCTTCCGGCAAGTACCCATTTGATGATTGAATGTAATGGCTCAAACAACATTGATGACACAGTAATTTGACGTAGGATGACGAAAAACGATGGGAATATCACCGAAGAATGAGTCCATTGCGTGACTTGTCTTACGCACTGTAGGTACTACTTTCACCATTACTTCAACTCCCAAGCCCGAGTTGCTCCAAATGAAAAGGTGAATAGTAAAGTCACTAATCTCCTACCGTAATGGTGCAATGGATTGATAAATACATATGAATAATTCTAGTGTTCCTCCAAAAATAATTATACTTCAATTCCCAAGCCCGAGTTGCTCCAAATGAAAAGGTGAATAGTAAAGTCACTAATCTCCTACCGTAATGGTGCAATGGATTGATAAATACATATGAATAATTCTAGTGTTCTTCCAAAAATGCTTGCTTGTCTTGCACAATACAAAATACAAATACTAGAGAGAATTCGTCAAATTGTCCTGCTTCATTCCAAATATAGATACATATTGATATTCTAGATTATTTCTGCTCTACTTACTGCAGAAAAAAACAAATGGGGTCGAGGGAGTTCATTTGACGCACGCTGTGTTCCGTAATCAACTTAGACGTAAATATTACTAAAATATGTATCAAAATGCGTGAAAGGGCAAGCCTATTCTCAGAGGAAATTATCTCAACCATGGTTAAAATAAAATGGGACTCTCTAAATATTTTTCAGGTATTTTTATGACAATAATCACTTACGTCCTAATGATTGCCACACACCTTGCGTTTTTATTTATACAGATTTTTATTTTCCCTCATTGCAAATAATCATAGAAATTAGGAACACCAAATTCAGCCTGCGTATCAAAAATAAGTCCATCGCAAAAAAAACAGATTTTACATTAGAGATAACACTAGAACGGAACCTTAGTACGTACGTTCATTAAGTACATTAAATGAGTACAAGATCAGAATATTGAACAAGAATCGAAACGGAATAACTCCTTATCCGTTACACAACCAGGGCATGATGGCATTAAGTATAATGTTTAACATTAATCATAAATGAAATTAGATTAAATGACACAGGCTTCAACTCAAAACTACAAAAAATACAACTCATCCCACTAATACAGATTTTTATTTTCCCTCATTGCAAATAATCATAGAAATTAGGAACACCAATTCAGCCTGCGTATCAAAAATAAGTCCATCGCAAAAAAAACATCAGATTTTACATTACAGATAACATTAGAACGGAATCTTAGTACGCACGTTCATTAAGTACATTAAATGAGTACAAGATCAGAAAATTGAACAAGAATCGAAACGGAATAACTCCTTATCCGTTACACAAGTAACCACGACATAACATTAATCATAAATGTAATTAGATTAAGTAAATGACACAGGCTTCAACTCAAAACTACAAAAAATACAACTCATCCCACTCAAGCTTCTTCATCTTCATCCCAGAGAGTGTAAGCACTAGCGCTGGTGCTGGTACCGGCTGATGCAGTGGACAGAGCAGAGCTAAACGAAGACGATGCCGAGCTGCGACGCCCAACGGTCAAGCCATCCTTTAAGCGAGACATGTAGTTCGCCTTTCCCAAATCACGCATTAATTGAGCGTCAGCTTTGTAGAATTCCCTTTTCTCAGACTTGGTCAATCCCACCACCTTATGAGTCCTAGAATAAACCAAGAATATAGAATAATTATTACGATGAAAACATTATCATTATATGACGTACAGGGATCAAACACATAAGATAAGGGATAACTATTACGAAACATGGACTTACTGAATAACGTTGTATCCCGCTTGCCGACACTCCAGGATTTTCTTGTCAGGATCAAAGACAGCGTTATATTCCGGCTCAGTTTCCCAGTCTTCGGTTTCGAAAATAGCGTTCAAGATTTCTTTTCCAACTTCGGGAGGCTTATCCAACTTGATGTTGATTCCTCCAACTGCGCCAAGCACGCTTTCGCCAAATTCATCATCAGCACGTTCTACAGAAAATAGTGAATGAACACAAACACAGCTGTCTTATATTTTGAAAAATAGTAACTCATTAACTAATTGTGTAATTAAACTTAAACACTAGCGTAATTAACTAATGAACACGAATGAATGAAGAAAGAGATAACTTACGCTGCTCTTCAGTCGGACGCATAGGACATTCGGATTCATGGAACGCTAGCTCGGCATTTTTAACATGATGACTCCTGTCGTAACGACAGATGGAGAACAATGGTTCCTTTCCGAGTTTTTTCTGGTCAATGCAATGCAAACGGTGGCAATTGAGAACGTGTTTCGCGAATTTTATCGGTCTGTAACATAAAAAGTAGTACACACAAGCCTTTTTTAACCCTCGATTCAATTACACTCATAATTAAACTTTAACACTTCCTGACATAAAATCATAAATTTTAAACCAAGAAAAGTAAATATAAAAAACTCACAGAATCGCATGGGACAGATTATAAGGACATGTCATTAACTTCTCGCCTGGAAGCAGATTATAGTTGATTCGTGGGTCAGGAGGGTTAACAACCAATTTTCCAATAGGGACAGCCATGTTTCTGCCTAATATTTGTAGATCATAGAAAAACAAANTAACAACCAATTTTCCAATAGGGACAGCCATGTTTCTGCCTAATATTTGTAGATCATAGAAAAACAAAATTCAGATTATTGATTATTCTCAATACTCATTGATTAATGCAATTTCCCTTCAGATTAAAGAAAAAAAGTTACTGACCTTCAGTCAAATAATTCAAGCGACGAGGATCACTGACTTGTGAGTCGTAGTTAAAATTAAACAGGCTTTGAATCACTCCCCTTTAAACCTGTAAATAAATATACGAGAAAAAAATAATATGAAAGCTAGTCTCTCACTATGTATTGAGTGCTTACTTTCTTATAATTTAATATTTTATTTTAACCAGTTCTACAAACTTTCCCACCGACTAAAAGTCCAACTAAAATTATCCCGGTGATGTTGTTGATATCACTGGTTATTTTTCTCTGTTAAAAAGACAACGTCACTGCTTTAGGATCTAAAAATTCTGTCTTCAGAAACCTTTTGTTAATCAGTAAAATTAGTGGGGAACGATCACAGTCTCATTCGAGTTAGAAGCCTAGCCAGTCAGACTCGAGTTCTTCCCGAAAGCTCGCTCACCACAAAACGACAGAAGTGCGAATGAATTTGTCTTTTGGACCCTACCATTCGTTCGTATGAAAACCTGAGCAAAGCCAAACGTATTCGAATGGGACCGATGTCAATACCTAAAATATTTAAATGACGGCGCGAAGGCGTGGCTTAAGATGTGATAACGAAGCAACGACTCTTATCGTTTGGATTTGGACATTTGGATAATTGGGATTGTAGAATTCTTATTCAGAATCTGGATTAGGAAAAGGAATGTAAAAAAAATCATGAAAGAGGATGCCAATGAACTGAACTAATGCATTTAATTGGGTCCCTTTTTTTACCTTACCTTAAAGAAGTTGTGATAATCTTCTTCATTCTTGTCCGCTGCAGACTAAAAAAGGACGAAGTGAAGTATGATTTGCAAGATATGTAGAAAGCTAAACTATGAAAACGTATGAAAATTTTCCAGTAAGAAGAACACTCATCTTATCTTTCCCGAGTCTACACAGAATTTTTTGGTCCCTTTTTCAGCAAATGTACCATTAAATTCATGACATGAATTTCGTTGATTTAATACGTAGAACACGCAATATTAATCGGATCTGAGTTATACTACTCTAGAACAAAAAAATTCTTTTTAGTCCAGATATTTTAAGTATTTGGGAAAATGATACCTACTTTATGAAATTTTGAAATGCACAATAGTTGTTTCAAGTTTTATTTTACCACATTACTGTTTTTAAAAATACATAATTTTAGAAACACGGGGGAAATGACACAATAATGAA
>JAHZNH010000269.1:0-11398 GCA_027744355.1 Tyrannoseira gladiata
CGCAAGGCACTCTTTGGTCCCCGATTTTATTAGTTGCCCAGCACAACAGAGTTCCATAATCCAGCTCAGTCATTGGGGTGTACGTGACCACGCTGTGGGTACCCACCGACCTGCAAAGAAGCAAAATATTAAAAATATGAGCATAAATTGAGTTCCAACAATCCATTAACGCTTTAATATAATAATGAGCCGCAGGTCTTTTACCATGCACTCCACTTTTTTGTTTGATGCACACGAATTGAATCGTTTCATTTGTCTCGCACAAACCATTTGAACTTATATTTATTTTAAAGCCTTTCGCAAAGTACAAAAACGCGCATCGTAAGTTTTCCGGAAATGGTACGGTTCTTTAAAAGTGGTTTTCTTTTCACGGAACTTTTATTGGTCAGGAAATCAATATGGCACGTCCACGTCCGCATCTCTCTTTTCTCTTTCGGTAGGCAAAGTTTTATATAAAACAAAACGGTCCTTAGGCTGAGGCTCTCCGAAACATGCTACACATGGAATGTGCACTATTTCCTAGGAAATGCCCCAGGTAAGCCTTTCATGAACGGGTTGCTCTTTTGAATTGATGTGAAGCAGTAGCGGTTATTTTCCCCTTCCCATTCAGCCTCAATATCTTCCTTCAGAATTGCGTTCGCTTTCTTTCATTGGCTCGGTTTTACTTTTACTATGCTTCCTAAGCTCCACGGAGTAGATATCATACCAACATATCCTCCTCCCGCACTGTAAATATTGTACTTACTTCATCTCTCCCGTCAAAATTCGTATTAAACTGTTGCTGAAGTTTCTATATATTGAGGCGAGTTTTTTCTTAGGAATTTAAAAAAATGGAAGATGCAATCTCAAAAAATAAATTCTCTGAAAGAAACCCGGAAAATCCAGCCGAAGTAAACTGGACCAGCAGCATTCAAATACCTACAAGGTTATAGTATGTCCACACGAATCATAATGATTTTTGAGTAAAAGCGATGCTACTGCTGGTAAGTAGTATAGGAATCATGGATTAAGGTACCATCTTGTCCGCTACCCACCCATCTTATTAAATTTTTCAGCCAGCAAGGGAAAAACGGGACGGGAGGACAAAACTCTTTCATGTATTTCGCCTGGTCTTTGGTGNTTCGCCTGCTCTTTGGTGTTTTCATGTCGTCTTGTTCGTCGCATTAGTCTTCACTAAAAAGTAAGTAAAATTCAACCAAGCCACTACCACCGCCACGATGCCCACCACCACTATCTCCTCCGGAATATCTTTGATGATGATAACGCAAAGTTTTTCGGTTTACCTTGGCTCGACTGAAACGACAAAATAAAACGAAATAGGAGGGAATGTCGAGCCAAATAAGTTTATATTGTTATTGTGTGTACAACGAGACAAAGAGAATCAAAAACTAGCTGTTTAGATCTCGTTTACAGATCCCGTGTATGTGGATGCCAACTACTTGTGGACCCGCCAACAATCGAGCTCGGAATTTTTCTTTCCCGTTTTGTGTGCCCAGAAAAACACGAGGGGAAAAAGGGAACTAAGGTAACACGAGAGTAAATATTACTTAAAGAGGCAGTATAATGAAAATGCTCAGCTCGATCCTGGAGAAGCCAATTTTTTCATCGAAGATAAAAGCGGGATGGGTTGTTTTTTCACACTTTGCCCATCTTCCTAAGGAGAGAGTCTGCTATAAGCCAAGCCAATACTTCAGTACAATCCAGGTACGCTTCATGAAGGAAAATGAGGTTTGTGCATCGGGGGCTGGCGATCTGAACAGATTTAATAAAATACCGCAGGAGAGGCGAGGTTTGTGCATCGGGGGCTGGCGATCTGAACAGATTTAATAAAATACCGAAGCAGAGGCGCGGATCAGGTACGGGAAAGAGGAGATATTTACTAAAGAACCTTACTGACATTTTTAACTCCGATACTCACTGTGCAATTGGGAATAGCAGCTTTTTTCCAGTCATTCTATTCAAATAAAACGATTGGAAGATCCCATGCTTTTATTTTCTCGGGTTATTAAAGCCATATACTTAACTGCACACGAGAACTCTTTCAGCCCTAAAGTTACATTAAAGTAAATACTTATCGCCCCTAGGAAAAAAGATGATTAAGTAAATTATAAACAAATTCCAGGGTCGCAGACCTCACAAAAAACAACCAACCTTACCTACCGTTCCAAGTTTTTTCCGATTGCCATTTTAAAAGGGAGATACGATAATCAGCGGAGCAAATTTTATTTTCAGAAGGATCGTTTCAGTTACTATTCTGAACCTACATATGCAGATTAAGAATGTCCTAAACATTTTCATTACGTTTGGATTACAACTGGCAAGATTCAAATTCAAGCAAATACCCGGATTGGTATCGTTTCCAAAAATTTTCTTTCTTCCCCAGAAATGTGTAATTGAGAAAGTAAACTTTCTAAATAAAGTGCATACCGCCATTCTCCCTTCGAAATCAAAACATTTCAACTTCAACCACTGCATTGAATTAACATGCACCAGCAGCCCGCAATAATAGCAACTGGTACTGAACAAGGAGAAACGAGCAATTTGCATAGGCAACCCATCCATGACATGCTTTGCATTCAGCTATTGTCGCAGTCTTTTTTGTAGCAATCATCATTAATTTTGAGCTCCCTTCCCTTCTCCTCTCTCTCTCTCCCTCTGCATAATTCCCCTTTTATGTGTTCTCATGCAAGCGTGTACGTACCTCTGCCTCCCTGTGGTTTGCCTTTCCAGTGAACATTATTATTACATCTTATTCTTTCCCTCCAAATAGTTACCCCTTTTGTTTTCCTCTAAATGTTTTCAATGAAACGAATTCCATTTCCATCCATTCATTTCCCGAGGATTAAGGAGGAAAACATCCGCTTTATAACTAAATTTCGTTTCTCTAGATTCCTTTCTACTTACCTCTACGATTTAATTCTCCCCTTCTCCTCTGATACACTGTGAGTTTTACCTTTGTAAATACACGTGCATGTACATGAGCGCTATTGTAGAAGGTTTGAAAATTCAAACCTTTCCCAATTAACACGTTTGCCTATGGTATTACAAATACGAAGTACACTAGCATTATGCGAGGTGAATATTACACATCCCATCCGGAATGAAATATAATGAAAAGTTTTTAATCCTACACGGCATTCTTATAACAAACTTGTTAATGAAGGTAAGTACCTCACTTGTTTGCATTTGACTTCGTGGGGATCCGATATCACACCATTTTTATCAGAGACAAACGTTTGTGCGTCAGCCCTAAAATGCTTTATACTTCCACTGTTATTAACGTCACAACGATGATAGATTAGTTCATTAAGGTGCACCGGGTGGCTTCCTACTTTCATTTACCTTTGTCAGTGCGACAAAAAGCTTGGGGCAAATTCTAAATCAATACTGTTTGGTGTTTGAAGTGCCTCAGTTTAAAATTTTTCTAAAATAATAAGCTTAGTGAGCCATCACTTCTGATTCATTTTACTATCCACCACTTTTCGAGCATCAGTAGTGAAAAATCGATTGATCAAAAATCATGTACGGTTAATATTAACACTTTCCACCTACATACATAAATATCCAAAAAAAATAGTTCATCTTTTTGATTTTGAATTGAGTTAGTAAATATTTAAATATATGAAAAGAAAGAGATTTCCTAAATAATTGAAATTTATTGTTACTGAATATGAGATGTGTTTTCTTTCGAATATAATTCGCACTCAAATTTCAAAGATTACTTATTCCCTTCAAATCTAGTTCTTTTCACTCGTGTTAGTACCACTCAATGAATAGTAATTGTAAACAGCTACACTTCAAAATTGTATTTCCCCTTCTTCTCCGCCCTCTCGATCAAGCGATCATTGACGCTGCGATGTGATTTCAGCATTATATCACTGCACAATAACTACATCATCATAATTTCAGAGGCATTCCATTATTTTCCAGTGTGTTTAGTTTGAAAAGCTTGTTATCATTTCAATTACACTGTTACCAAAACAACAACAAAGCATCCATTTCCGCGAACAGAGAAACTAACGCACCCCTCCTCTGAACTCAAGAAGTTACTGGAAAAGGAGCTTTAGCTTTCCGCAGAACAAAGGGTTCGGCGCAGGGGAAGAGTAAAAACTGATGATGATCATCCACTTTCATAATCATATTTATTCATGTTCTCTCTCGCCCACATACATAGGTGAATCGACTTCCTCCAATTTACATTTCCTCACTATACATTTATTTGGAAGGGGAGGAACAAGGTTAATGCAATAATAAGTGCATCGCATGCCACCACCATCATCACGGCCACAAAACCAATTTCTATTCATTTCATTTCAGATCTTGACTTTTCATTTTCGAGTGAATTGTTTTGATGCATTCCACAAAATGTGCATCAAGGAAGCCATTAGTCATGCATTCAGATCGGTGACAAAGAACAAACTGCACGATGATAATAACAATACTCGAAGGGGAACTGGCAATCTAATTTTTCTCCATTCTCCTCTCGCAGTTCCTTCCTGTTGATGCCCATCCCCCTCTTTGTTGACTCCAAATTCCTACCCTTTTATTATATTCCAAACTGTCCATCCCCAACCATTCATGCTATTCTTATTACCGGTTTGTACTTATTTACCATATACGAAAGTCAAAACTGCAGTTTTTTCCTCTCGCCTAAGGTGAAATTTAACAAGGAGAATTTGAATTCATTTACACCACGAAGGAGAGGTTGTGCCTCGAGCAAGCCATGCAATGACATGTTCCTCTCTCCACTTCCATGCGAATGACGAATACATTTTAGTTTTAATGCACATCTGCATGCGAACTCGGTGTAAACTCCCATTTTCCTTCATGCAACAATGCCTTTCATCATCATTAACCCATTGAAGCATATTAAAGTGGTTCGCATTCGCACTCGACATGTAAAAATATTAAAGTAGGTACAGTACTTATGTATATTCCACTTTCATTCTCAACCGTATACATAGTTGAGTTCAACGCTCCTTGAGCCAACCAGGCAGGCTGGGTATGGAGATGGACGATCGCTCGCTATTACAATTTTCCCGGAAAGAAGATTGAGCGAATGCATGATAAAGGTAATTATCTTGTTTTAAACTGGCATGTGTTCCAAGCATCGATGGTTATGCATACATTACACTTTCACTTCCGCTTCGCATACCACATTACCCATTCCATTCTCGTTCCGTGCCACACAATGCAAAGTCCGAACGAGAAAGCCAAATAGTTATTTTTATCAAGCGAACTGTTGCTGTATTGCCACTACTACGTTATAAACCCGGGGAGGTGGAGTGAGAGGCTGCGTACTTTAATGAAATGCACTCGGTTCGGTCTACGTTTTCCCCGGAAGCGGTGTACTTTGCCCGGGGAAATGCTAAAGCTCTACTTATTGATTCCTTTCACCCAAGTGCCTCGAGCGTATTATTGCATGGGTGTAATTAATGAAGCCTCAGACAATCCAATTTATGTACTTGGCTGCCCACGCTGAAAACACCTCGTTACTACTGCTTCACTCTCCCTCGCAGATTCAATCAAACCGTTCATGTCTAAAAATTAGTTTAGAATGAGTTACTTCAATCTTTCTTCCCACGATCGGTTGCAAAGTTTTTTCATTTCTAAAAAATATAAAAATGTATTCTTCAAACTTTTCCAAAAATAAATTTTTTTCTACAACTACTACAATACATACATCATATTAGAAAATTCTAAAGACTAGCGGACTTAAGTTTGCCATAATGATAGTTGCTGCTTAATATTTTTTCTTCGATACTTTCTAAGATAAATTATGGTCTCAATAAGGCAAACACCGTGCATAAAAGTAAGCCTTTTTATGACCTGCCGCACGTGTTCCGGATGATCCTACGTGGCGCGAGATACTCCAAACAAAAACTGCTTTGTAATGGGAATGACGGTGGTGCTGGATTAAGCTGTACCTTTATTTGCTGGAAGTTGGTTCATTCATTGTGCTATTGCACTGTTTCACCTTTGCTGCACACTGATACAACACCAGATAAATAAGTAGTAAAAAGCTATAAGGTAAGTCGGACTCCAGCAGAGTAATAAATATCATTCATGATTCACAAAACAAAATGTAGTAGAGAAGTCTGAATGTTATACAGTAGTCCACGCCTATGATCTCCTCTCCGTTCAGAAACCCGAGCCGGAAAAGAGGAATAACATTCCCACCCGCTGTTTTAACTTATAAGGGTATTCTTATTACTCTCCCACCATAAAGGGGTATTTTTTAGATAGAGTCATTACAAAAATCCGAGTTACAATCTAGTTTGAAGAATAAAGGCTCCACTCATGGTAAAAACCAGGATACGTGTAGAAGTCTGGAATGAATGCATTGTTTGCCCTGTGTACCACGAATCCGTTCATTTCCCCTCGATTACGAAACTGTGCGATTTTCTTTGAACTGGATCGACTCTCGCTCTCTTTGGTTTGCGTTGAGTAAACACTCAAACAAAAAAATTTCGACATGCAGTCCTAGTTAAGTAGTTTTATAATTGTTCGGCTTACTTGTACCGCATCTGCAATCGAGAAAATGAAAGAAAAGTAGAGAAAACTTCACTTAATCAATATGGCACAATCCATCTCACTTTCACTGATTCAGCGACTACCAGCCGCTGACTAATACTTGATCATGATGACGACGATGAAAATGTTTTTTTTCTTTTTTCGACTTACATAATACGTCCAGGGAAAACGGTTGACTGACTCCCTCCCCTTCAATGTTCCTCCCAATGCACGTGTAATTTCCTGCTGACAGTCTTGTCACTTTTTGTAAAACTAAACTTTGGTTTGTCATGATGACACCCGCACTGATATTGTGAACTAAGGGTTTATCCTGTAAAAAAATTGAAAGAAATAAATAATCTCTTGGAGTCTGAGTCACTAGACTTTATTCTGTTACTACTACTACTACGACTACTTCTACTTTCATAATAAATTGAAGAAGGTGTCATCAATGAAAGTTGTCAACTAAATAGAGAATTTCTTTCTCCCATGACATGCAGCAGCAGCATTCTTGGCACCGTCTGTCATACGAAATAGGTGACTGTCACAGGATTAAACAAAGATGAAAGAGACAACTTCGTATGAAGACACTAACTCTTCTAAATCATAAAGGATGAGCAAGGGAGTGAGAGAGAAATGCAACAACGCAAGATGCTCCTCCAGGAAAAAAAGTTTATTTTCCCTCTCCTCCTCCTTCTAGGAAAAACAATGAAAACAGTGGCGAACATAACAAGTGCAAGATTTAGAAAATAATAATAATTGTGTGTGGTTTTCTACTCTCCACCAAGGAGACAGGTGGCAACAACAGCAGCAACAGTCAAGAAGAAGAAGATGATGATGGAGTCTAACAAGAGAAGTGTTTCTCCTCATCCGAGAGAAAACTTTATTTTTTCGGTAGAGAAACTCTCCAACTCGAAGAAAGTCAAAAAGCTTGGAAGAAAAGTTTTAATTTAGCTCAAGTGCTTATGAAGAGGGAAAAAATCCTTACGTTCAAACGCCAGTCAACTTTACTGACAGGCGGGTTAGCGTCAATGATACAGTCGAAGTACACATCTGAGCCCTCTTTTATGTGATCACCACTCAGGGATGAGCCCAGTTTCAAGTGAGCCTCTGGCAAATCTGGAATATAAAAAATAGAATATTTCAATTAATCATTCGGAATCGGAATGTAAATCACCACTCAGGGATGAGCCCAGTTTCAAGTGAGCCTCTGGCAAATCTGGAATATAAAAAATAGAATATTTCAATTAATCATTCGGAATCGGAACGTATGTACCTATTCTTTTGAAGGAGGCAAGACACGACACGTCAACTCAAGAAAAGCACTTGCTCCTCGTCCCCCTCTTCTCATCTTCGTTTGTCCCCAACTGATTACAAGGAAAGTGGCAATCGAATAAATTACTGGGAAAAACGGGAAAAGTTCTTTTCTTCTCCAACGCACTGACTGGATGTTTGCGCGTCATCAGAGCAAGAGAAAGATTCTTGTGTTTGCTTTCCCATTTGATTCTGCTCTCGCCACATCATTCTATTTTTACTTTTGCCAATTCATCACTAGCAGCGCCAGAAAGACCTCGCGTTTTTATAATCAAGTGGAGATATACGTGCAATAAAAATATTTTCGAACCCAGACCACGCTCAAGAAAGGAGTAGTAGCGCACCGGAGAAGATAAGGTTAACAACGTGGTATATATATTTAACAAAAGCAATATTTTTCCACCGAGTTTCCCTGAAAAATTGCATGTTCGACGAACATCATCATCAACATCACGACCACTAGCAACAAGCAACAACAGCAGCATCATGAAACATGCCGATCTGAATATCGATGAAGTGGAGCATCAACAGCGAAAAAAGTAACTGCGAATTTTACAAACCCTTTACTTAGCTTATACCAATACAGAGGAATAAAATCAAGCGAGTGGTGGTGGAACGGTAGGGATGGAGCTTGGTAGGTACGTTGTTAGCGCGAAACTAAACGGATGTACAGTGTTTTGTCTTGAGATGAAGTTTTTCGGCATTTCCCACTTGAAAAATTTGTAGTGAGGTCACGGACGACCCCATTTTTGCCCTCGTTATACACGACGACATGACACATACTCCTCAGCTCCTTTTCCCCTTTCACTCACTTTAACACAACGCCAGCAAGAAAGAAAGAGAGAAAGTAATAAGGGAGGGGACAAGAATAATGTAGGGAAAACAGCAACAGCGTCAAATGAAGAGAGCAATAAGAAATACGACGGACGAGGATAGAACATTTGATGATTATAATACGATGGGGATAAGACGTGAACAGGGAAAAATGGGGATAACTACCGAGAGAATGTTGGGTCGTAAATGCTGGTACTTTTCTAAGAGCGACGACAAGAATTTAGCCATAAAAAATGAATAAAATATAATCATATAACACGGATAAGTAGTAAAACCAAGGTTTTGATAACTTAAAGCATCCCGAAACTACCCTACCCCAAAAGCCTGTCGAAAATAAATTGTAGGGCAGCCCTCAGCTGAAAAGTTAGGAAACGAATAAACGGCCAATTACTTTCATTTTTGAGGAAAGTGGGGGCCATTTGAAAACTCTGCTTGACCACAAAGACAAAATATCCTTAATACACGTGCATTTTCATGGCAACGGGTCGCACACACCCTTCAATTACTGACTGCCAACATTTTGTAACATGTCGCCATCCCAATAAGTCGAGTGGCACAACGTCACTTTTCCCTCAAGTTCATTAAAACGCTCGACAATTTACAGAGACGAAATCAATCGAGTTTGAAGAAATAAATGTGTTTGTAGTTCAGTGGACCAAAGAAGCCAACAGAAAAAACCTTATTGGAAGTCTAAAGGTTAATTGAAGACTTGAATGGATGGGGAGTTTTGCCGAGGAAAAGAAAGCATCGTAGTGGATACGAATGCTTTTTGTTCGTTCTTATGAAGCCCATAAATATTGCGAGTGTATATGTGCATCGAAGTAAATATTTTGGCTTTTTAAGAGAGAAAAATACTTATCCCACTTCTTCTGTACATTTAGTCTTTTTCTGTGTGAAAAAACTTAGCTCCTCTTCTCTTCTACTCCATAAAGATTCCTTCCTTCCCTCTCGTGAAATTTCAGTTTATTTTCGGGGAACAGAAAGCAAACAAAAAAATTGGCAAAATAACCTCGTGACAAAGAAAAATTGCCAACATACAAAGAATTTCATTCTTCTCAAGCTGAACTGAGTATTCTGGTAGTTTGGTTGAAGCTCCAGCAAGGCCAGGGAATCAACTGAAGTGTACGAGCTAAGTGGGTGTATGTACGAGGAAAAATGAAAAGAAGGAAAATAGGGAGAACATGAGCAGATTTATCTACTTCTATCTTCCGCCACCACCGCCACTACTACCATCACCACCACCGCTCCAAATATAAATCTTACCCCATTTATATTGCACACTATATGTAAAAGGTCATTTCATCAAGGAAGGAAAGACGGTGGTGGTGGTGTTGTTCCGAGCACACTACTACTCCTAAGTACTTACTAGAACATCACATCCGATCGAGGAGGCAGCCATACAAAGCTCTGGTCGAATCTCTTCGCTCCGGGAAAAAAGAAAACTTGTTCACTTTTAAGCTTTGTAAAATTAAAGTGGAGTCGTGAGTAGGTACTTTCTTCCTCCCTAAGTATTTTGGCTCATCTTGGGCTTCCCTGGCCGAATGCTCGTAGCAAACACATTTCGAAAGAAAGCCAAAAAGATGAATTCTCCCTCTGCATGTATTTTCTAATATTAGACCAGAGCATTAGAATCCGGATACATAATATACTCCCGAAGTGAAATGTATGTTTTTTTCTATCTTTCCTTCCTTATTGTTCACTTTTACTTTTCCTTTTAATCTTTTACCTTTACTCGCCCATTGAGTTCACCTCCTTATTTTTTTGTGTCGCTCGCCCAATTCATCGGCAGAAACTTGTAGCAACAAAAATATGAATGAAACTTTAGCATTATCTACAATCTACACTACACAACATAGTACACAAGCGGCGGCGGATGAGATCTTTTCAGATGGCAAAATTCACAAAAAAAACTTTTTCTAACTCCTGGTTTCACCATCTCTAAACAAAAAGACATCCATGAGGTTAATGCCTGATGTTGTAACCTTTCTCGAAGGGAAGGCAACGCGCAATATTGAAACCAGACATTCATCCCAGGGAAGTGTGGTAATACCAGTAGTAAGGCAGCAGAGAGAAAAGATCAAATGAAGAAGGAAGCTTCATTGTTTCATCTTTTTTGTTATTCCAATATATGTCCTTCACTCCGTCCGCCCAAGAATTTAAATAACACATTCCACTCTAACCAACTCCTTTTCGTTTCGGGATGAAAAAAGGGTCGAGAAAACTAATACAGGCAGGCAGAGCACGCGCCTGTTGTTAAGTATTTTGTAGGGATGGCAAGAAGAAAGGGTACGAGAGAAGAATGTTCGTTCCACCAACTCCATCCATAGAAACTTTTTTTTGTAAGACAAAGCTATTTTCCTATTTATTATTGGGACATGCTTCCTCTCCGTCGATGTCCCACACTTTCTCGTTGGGTCATTTCATTATTTCTTTGGAATATTTCGTGCTCTTCTCTACCATCCACCGGATCTAAGGGAAAGAACAGCTAAGAAGCAGCGAATTTTGTTTCACAAAGAAAACAACGAACCTCAACATCCTCTGGGGGTGGCCTAGGCTTTTTCACTTTAAAAATGAGCTTAAGTACTGCCTGATTTATTTTTAGATTCGGAGCTATATGTACTACTAGGGCATCAAATTGTACTAGTCATAAGTTTGATCAGACTATCGAATAGCGGTCTTAAAAATCAGGCGACGTCTCCGTCGAGTAGGACGTGCATGGACCACGGACACACATCAA
>JAHZNH010000270.1:0-14917 GCA_027744355.1 Tyrannoseira gladiata
AACAAAGATATAAAAGTGCATGCACTTCACGTACGGGATCAAGTGAGCGGAAGAGGAGGATGCCCTTGACAGCTTCGCCCAGCTTAACGCGCTGCTCATCGGATTTCGGATGTACCACCTAAATATTCAGACAACAAAACAATCAATTCTACACTAGACCACACACACACAACATATTTATTTTTTCTGAAAATAAATGGCAACACTGTATGAAGAGGAACTCCTCCCCCAGCCCCAAGCAAAATGAATCAGAAGAATAAAGAATTTGCTTGGTTTCAACATTTCTCATTAAAATCTACGAAAAAATTCTCCAATTAAATAGATTCCCTCTCGGAGGCTCAAGCTCAAAGGGAAATTAGAAATAATTAATGCCAAAGGTGAGCCATGATTAAGCATGATGAAGGATTGGATCCTCTTAAAAAAGTATGAAGTGGTGCCGATCCAGAAATGAATCATCATAATTAATTAACAACTGTAAGGCTTCCAACACCACCTTCACCACGGTGGTGGCTCCTGGAATCAGTGAGGTTGGCCTGGCCTCTCATCAAGAAGATCAATAATGATGATGATATATTCCTTGACTGCCATCATCATGCATGGATTCGATCCTATGAACATCAAAGGATTAGGAATTTGTTTGACTCACGTGCTTTTTCCTCCGACCATCCTGGTTGACCTTCAGCCGGGGCGCTGTAATGTCCTGCGAACCAACCCTGTCTGCAACACAAAAAACAAAATAATTCTTGTTGTTATCTCCTCATAGGCAAAATAGCTTTTTTTTCACAAAATCAACAATTCCCCATCGGCATTTCCCCACAGCCACAGCCAGTTTGTTTTTTTTGGTCGATCGCGTCGAATGAAGCCAAACAAAAAAAGTGAACAAAAGCCAAGCCACTTTTCGATCAAGATGAGATAGTGAAGGAGGGAAAGCAATCAAGCCGAAAATCCTTTCCTGCCCTCAACACCACCACCAACAGGCCGACCAAATAGACGAAGGCATTCTACTTCAACTACCATTCCATTAAGCACAATCGCGCCATTTAACATTTAATCTGGTAGAAATTCCATCGGCAGTATCCAGATTTCTCGGCAAGCTACAACAATGGGGCATTCTCTTCAACTCAAAATCACACAATATAATACAATGTGCAAACAAGGAGGGAGGGAGGGAGAGAACCTCTTTGTAAGAACTCCTCCAAGCGAGGTCCGTACTCGGAGACGCAGTTCCCCATATAAGAAAAGGCGGCTAGTGAAGCCCTTCGTTGATTCAGCCTCAGTCTTCAGCTCATCACATCACATCACACCAAGTTTTCCCCTTTGGAGGAGGGAAGCACCGCACAGCCATATTTCACTGCCATATTTTTGCAGGGCGGACAAGGGCACACGGAACAAAACCAAACCAAACCACTGTCATGTCATAACTCTTTGTCATTTGCATAGTTTACTTTTTCACTCCATCATCCACCACCGGAAGCGGGAAGAGGAAGCAGGAGCAGGAGCAACAAAAAAAAGGGAAAGCAATGGCTACAGCCCTTCTCGGAGCTCCAGTCTCACTCAGTGATAATAATTCGTCGTCGGGGATAAGTCCGTCGTCCTTCCCAATTGATTTCACATGACATGAAAAACGAGAGCTCATCCCAAACAACGGCCAAGAGCCACGTTCATCGTGTCGTCTCCGCTATCTCTGGGGCTACTGAACCGAGACACACCATCATCCCTTTTATCTCCCTGTGCACATTAATGCATACATAATGCTCGAGAATTATGGGACAGCATGCAGCAGCAGCGCACGATTCCAATTACAGCAAGGCAAAGGCCTATTCTCTTTTTTGTATTTGGTAGATTGGATTGGATTTCGTGGTGGCTACGACACGATTCAATGTCCCCGCAGAAGGTACATAAATATTATTTATTTAGAGGCTCGCATCGCAGCACAACCGTCGACCGACATTAGATTGGTCCGGTTAGTCCGGTAGTCACATAAAACTTAATGAGGAAGAGGAAGGGTTCGAGAAAAAAAAATTTGTAGTTCCTCTTCTGAACATTGCCTTTCCTCTGCGTCAGTCAACATCAACATCCAGTCCCTTCGCAGTTTTGTCGGTTCCGATTCCGTTGCGATGCGTATGTACTTTGTTAGTCGGGAAAGGAAGTGAAGAAGAATGGAGTCGACTGCAATCCAACGGAATGACGGTGACGATGACAAAATCCTCCATTTATTTGCACAATGTCCCAATTCTTTTCCAGCGACAACGACTGCATTAGCAAATGTACTACCACTACTTGGAGCTCCTGAGTAAGTTGTTGTACTAACAACAAAAAGAAAAACTTAAATCCACATCCACAACACGGAACGACAATGCGAAACTAAAATCCACAATTTCTCCAGCCTGTAATGGAGTTGCTGTCCCGTCGTCCTGAGTTTGTTTATTATGGTTACGCGCACAACTAAGCGGGAAGGAGGATGTGAGTGGCATGACGAGAAGAAGAAGACATGTATGTATGTCATTAGAAATTCATGAGTGGTGTGTCCTCATTACACTGTCCATTTCTGCCCACGACATCCAATCCAAGAAAAGAAATCCTAAAATCCCGCATTTTTCCCCTCCAAAATCCGAATACAATTCGCCATTCGGTGAGCGAGCACCAGCACCAGCTCCAGCGAATAAAAGGAAGAAGTCCTTGAAGAGTGGATGAAGCTGGATCTGGAACTGGAAAGCTGGCTGGAGTGGAAGGACAGAGAGAATCGTTTCGTATCAACTGGAGGAGAAAGTGAATTAAAAGCTTGTCTAAATANAGAGAATCGTTTCGTATCAACTGGAGGAGAAAGTGAATTAAAAGCTTGTCTAAATAATTGACAAGCTAACGCTGCGCACAGCTACTTACTACTTGCGTCAATTCTTCAGTTTGCTCGAATCATATTGACGTTTGGGACAGAAGCACTAAAACCACTCAAGAAACTTATTTAGCTGCTCCAAGTAAGTATATTTTGTGCAGAATGACAGTGTCACAAAGGCGTGGTGTTGATGTTGGTGTTGCCACCGCCAGTGCTCAACTTGGATTGAAACTCCGCCAACAATTCCCACCGTCAATTTATTGCGAAGTAACAGTATGAAATCCAAAACTTAAATTGTTTCGTCCTGGCCATATCAGATAGCCTTAGCCTGTTTTTGGGGTGGCCGTTGTTTACTCTACAATTTTAGTAGGGATGCTCGCGAAAAGTAAGTCGAAAGTTTGGTGGAAAAAGTTTCTTGAAAAAAAGAAAGCTACAAGAAAGGCAAGCCATAGTACAGATGCATATTTCGTAGGATGGAGAAAGGTGGCCATTACATGCGTAAATAATATGCAAATGTGCTGGATTAGTATTTAGGAGGCACTACTGGAGTGAGAGTGGAGGGAAGGTGAGATTAGTTGGAGGAAAGTTTTGGAGGAACATGTTGCGCACAATGTGATACACTTTCGCGTACATAATTTAAAGATTGCGTGCGGGCAACGGGAACAGAAAGGCCAGCTGAATTTTTTATAGCGGTCTCCCTTTGCCCCAGTGGGAATGGAATAGGAAAAAATCCTTCTACATCTCAACTCCTCCATGCGAATGGAAACGAGGACTTCATTTCTCGAGAGTTGAGCCGAGCTGAAACGAATTGAATCATTTGAAGGTTTTACGAGAGCTTCCTTCCCCACGAGAGTGTAGAGCACAACCTATTTAAGTGGTGGGCTGGCTGGTCATGAAAATTATAAACGAGATTTGGAATTGAAGCAGTAAAAATGAGCCCCCTTGCAAAACTCCCAGCAAATTCCACGAAAATTTATGGCGTGCTGGTTATGATATGGTATGGTCTGGTATGGTTATGGAGTGAAATTGTTTTTCATCGCGGAGGCATGAAACTAAAATAGTAATCTTGGTCTCACGATCTCACCCCGACCGGATTCCGGGTCAAGATCGGCTTAAAATTAATGGGAGGAAGAGTGAAAGTAGATCTAAATAGTTCAGTTGCCTTGCAAAAGCAGCCGAAATTGCAGCCATAAACTATTTTTCATGGCGAGGAGGGGAGGGCCCAGAAAAGGTGGCGATGAAAGTTGCACCGGGACGAAATTCGCAAAATAATTAGGTTCTGCCATGTACCTCAGGATCGGGGCATTTCATTACATTTGCCGAGAACTGAAACGCCCCAGAGCAATCCATGAAAGGTGCAAAATACCCCAAAAATGTCACCAAATGCATGTCGAAATAAATTATTTAAAGTAGTAGCAATTACCGCGTCACTCAAGTAGTTTTGCTCCAAAATATTTAATAGGATATGATGAGCTCATTTGTATGGGCGAGAAGGTATTTCCTGTCGTTTTGGAATGGATTAATTATCTCGTTAGTGCGAACAAAAGCTGCTAATATCATTGTTTGTTGTGAAAACAAGGCGGAGACAATGACAGAGGGCTGTTGGCTGGCTGGTGTAAACTAAACAATTCTCCACGCTCAAAGGGAACTTTCCCTTCGTCAAACAAAAGCAACGACTTTTCCATGATTCCATCCAGCTTGTCATTTCGAAATTGCGAGAAGTGACATCATCATAATTTCCTAATTTTCCCCTGAGTCTGGACTTTATCTCTTATGCGGACGTGACATCAATGCAATGACAACAGTCCACATTAATTACTAGTCTTTTATAATGCGACAGTTCTAATTGGATTATTTGGCATCAAAAAGTAGAAAAATTAGAAGGTCTGTTCCAAAGTCCACAAAGCACAGACTTATTTGCATGGCACCAGAAATGATCACTCTAGGAATAAACCAGCGAGCCCCAAACCCAAAGCAACTCTGTAAATAGTAAATAAATAGTACTTTTTTTTCCCAAGGAAAAAGTCAAATGGAAATGTGACGGAGGCATTCTTGCTCCGTGCATAAATACGTCATGCCATGCCATGCCATTTGTAAAAAGTTTATTGTGCTGCCACACTCCGCATTCCGCCACACTACTGCCACTTGGTACTTACTTGGTTCCATGAAAAATGCAGAATTATTAGAGAGGCTTGGTCTCGGTGCGCTCATAAATGATTGCATAAGGAACTACTTATTACTCCTAAATAATTTATCACTACTTGTTTCCTCTCTTTTGTCCATGGAATAACAACCAATCCAATCCAACTCAGAACCGAATCGGCATTCGTTTCATTTCATGGCTTCATAACCCCATTCGATTCTCCACGCATTCCACAAGCACCTGGCGTTTGGACCAATGCAAAAAAAAACCTTTTGCATCGCTACCACAGCCTGATGATGTACTTTCCCGGAGTGAAGCTTCAACTTTCCTTCGGTCCTGCTTATTAGCGCAACTACGTACTCACTACTCACTTCATGAACGAAACTATGAATGATTTAATTAACTCCATCAAGTTACGTAATACTAATGCTAAACAGGCCAAAAAAGCGTTGGTGTTTGGTGGTGTAAACAAGCGCTTTCTGAAAGTACAGCTCTTCGTTCGGTTAGTACAGTTCATTCCCACTAATTTTGCAATCTTCCCATCTGCAAACATCCGAAGAATTTGCACAAGCCTGGAATTGTGTGCCTAGTCTAATTTGTGGGCGGACTACCACTACTGCTACTAAAAGTACCTACTCCCACTAAAAGTCGACTATTGCTTGGCGATGAAAAGAAGACAAGAAAATGCTCGCCTCCACACGATCAAATTACCGCGGAGAAAGGAAGGAACCAGATCGGCTCCAAGTTCGGAGGAGAACTCGGGCGGACAAAAAGTAAACAGAATTATTAGTGGCACTACAATTTTCATTCTGACTCCCACTTCCGTAATTGTCTCCAGTGATGAATACGAGGGCGAGAGCCAAATCAAGTAAATAGGTCATATCATATTTGCATGAACATGCTATATATTTATGCTCTTTGCAAAAATTTGAACGGGGACGGAACATCGCTGGAGAGTATGTATCGTCCCATTAAGTCTTTGGCCGGGCTTCTCTTCAAGATGACTGCCAAATGTGTTTATTTTTATGGTCGACACATCTCCCCTTGTTGAGCATTAGAGCTGCTCCACTAAATACTTCATGACTTTCCTTCTCCAGCGTGAAAAAAACGAGCAATATTTTTTAAGTTTCCTTCTTGAATTCATTTTGACTTTTTTCTTTTTCCTATTTTTCTGCAAGAGTTGCTTCAAAATTAGATTTGGGCAGCAATCTTCTTGATTGTGGACAACTCGGTTGCCCCATTCCACTATTTACATTTATACTAATCAATTGCGCGATATCAAACTAAGTACGACGAAGAAGTCACTCCGGGGAAACGAGTCACCAACTGCTACTTAATGGACCGTAATTAAGAGTATGCGCGTCGCTAATTAAAATGGAAAATTTTCGACGACTGAATTAATAGAAGAAACTTTATTACTCAGAAGAATGTCAAAGAAAAATATTTCTCTATTCGTGGAATTTGTCCAGGACCCAGCCTTCAAAATTTGATTGTGCGAGAATGAATGAATATAAATTAAATAGAATCGGGTGATAAAACTTCTACTATTTACTTAATGGATGGAGCGTGAACTCACCCATGCCGACCAGTTCGTCCGACGGTGTCATCCGATCCAACCAGGCGAAATGAATGACGGCCAAGTTTCTTGGCGATGTTTCGTTCACATGCGGAGTGGCTCTCCACTCAAGAGAATCGAAGCGACTCGACTGAGGATCCCGGACCAGGCCAGGCCGCACGCTGGGAGATACTTTCTCCGCTTCGGAGTGGAACACGCGGAAAACGTGCCCTTCCACCCGCACGCACGACAACGACAACTGCACTCTCTCTCCCTCTGCCTCTGCCTAATTATTATTGGAACGAGTTCACTTTTCACTTGACTCTCTCCCGAAAATTAGGCTCGGAGAAAATGTATCCATCCATCCGGCAACGGGAAATTGTCATCTGCCCTCAACTGAACAAGCACTTGCGAGAGTCGTTTTGAAAATTATTAAAGCGAAAACGTGTCTCTAGGAGGAGTGCTCCACTGCTTAAATTCGATTCCTGGAGCAGCCTCCTCCTCCCCTTCCTCTCCGGGTCTTGATTGAGCTCGCGCTCAAGTACTCTGCTCTGCTGAGGACATGAACTACAACAAAGTCGACTCATTTACTCCCTTGTAGAGCATCCCCATCACCATACAGCAAGAAGCGACTTGGGGAAAAAGAACTTTTCATTTTTTTCATGAGCCAACATCAAGCGGGAGTCGAGTCACTCATTCACTCCGACTCCACTCACTCTCGTCAACCAAATGCCTGATCAAATGGTAGACGTGCTTTTCTCCAGCTTTCCCCGATACTCCGTGGGATGGGAGACACGACCAAAACTCCTTTTGTTCCTCTTCACTTCAGAATTTTTCGCGTCGTCAGTTTCAGCACAGAAGCAGTTGGATGGAAAGGGACTGTTTAGATTTCTGAATGGGGACAACTTGAGGGAGGATAGATATGGATGGATGGATAAAATGGAAGTAGCAGTGGCTTTGGGATACGGTTCACTCACACAGGAAAGGAAGACACATCACATCCTCCTCCTAATCATCAAGATCACATGAGCAGCAACAGCAACATGCACTGAATAAGTAAGCTCCCACCCGTTCAACTCTTCTTTTGTTTCGAAAATGCTACTACTTGCACTAAAACCGTTTTGCACTTTTTCCTAATAATACTAGTCACTTTTGCAGTGTGTCAAGGGTGTACCTATCGCGACAAAAAGTGACAAGGAGGAAACGGAAGCATCTGCTCGAAGGGATCGATATCTGAGTAATCAGCTAGCACATCATCGCCATCATCATCATTTTTTCCAGAGAGAAAATTTTCGTCTGCGGCTTTTCTGGCTTCCCCTCGTTTAGCCCGGCTGCTCGTTCCAAGTTCGCGCGAGAGAGAGGAAAAAGTCGATCTTTGGTGGGGTGACGACCACAACGACGACGAAGAAGAAGATGACGATAATGATCTGGGTGATGGAATTCTGAGTTTCTGAGATGACGGCTGTAGGGATCTTCAGCGTTTTATATTCTCCATAAAGCTAAGTAAATAGTAAACAACGGATGAGAACACTTTGTACTTATGCAATGCCAAAACGATGGAGTGGTTATGCGGTGCGGTGCGGCGGAGGATGATGGTGGTAGCAAGTAGCGAGTGGTGTGGTCGTTTATGGCCTTCTTTAGAATTGAAAATTGAGGAGAGGGCATGGATTGAGCATGAAAAACCAGAGGCAAGATGATGATGGATGGATGGAGGAAGGAGGATGATTCTCTCTCTCGGACGTGGAAACCATCAAGGAAATAAGTACATAATACAACAAAGTTTGTTTCGTTCCGAATGCTCCTGATTGCGGCCTGCCCCCATCACACCACGTCATCAGACAAATACATTTTTTTGAAGAAGAAAGTTTTCCTGGAGCAGAGAACCAGGGCCAAGTCGGAGAGGAAATTGGAAAACTATCTTTGTTTCCATCCATCCATCCATTTATGGAGGACCGTGCTTTTTTCTCGATTGAGTTGGACGAGAAAAGTTGAATGAAGGCACAACAACCACAAACCAGATCAGATGAATGGAAAACAAGAAGAATGGGAATTATTATCATCATTGGAGTAGTTTTTTCCTGGTCGGAGGAGGATCGCGCAAAAGGAAGGAACTCGCCAGTTACCCAACTCCTCCATTCCATTCCATGCCTGCTTGCTTGTTGCGACCAGATATATAGGCTTTCTCCAGCAATGCACAGTGTGGCTGTGGCTGTGCGTCATATTTTTTTCCACCGCAGTTTCTGCCTCCGCCACTGAAATTTCCTGCCACTTTGGTGTGGTCTGACGATATGGGATTCGCGGAGAGCATAATTTTCCCCAAAAAAGTTAAGCCGGCCAGCTCTGACTTTGGCTTCGCCTGAATTTGGATTTGGATTGTGTGGGCACGAGCACAGGCCTTTCCCTCATGGTCCAGAAAAAATTCGTGGAAGCGTCATCACTGCATTTTGATTATATTTGCAGTTGTAGGTTTGCATCTGGAAGCCGCTGTTCCTGGAAGTCTCTCCAGTCCAGTTCCAGTATAGCAACATGCAAAAGCAAGGCCAGGCTAACAAGTTGAAGGAAGGAGGAGGAGGATGATCGCGAGGATGAGGATGGATAGATGAAGTACTACTATTCCTCCGCGAGTGTTTTTCTCCCCTCCTCTATTCTCTAATGACAAATAATGGAGTAGTCACTCGGGAGGAAACTCTTTTCTCTTTCATGGGGCTCTTTATCCCATCATAAAATAAACTGCTCCTTCACATGAAACACAAAACAAAAAAGAAATCTGGCGAGTTCGGCTCCCATCCATTTTCCGGGAATGCCCTTGGAAAAAAAAGTAGACTGTGGACTGGACTGGAGTGGAGAGTACCCCAAGCCACGGAACAAAGAGGCATAAAATGGCCCCCAGTTTGTTTACTCTTCATCTACAAGGAATCCCTCTCACATTTCCCCGATAAATCACCACCATGAATTCCTAATCATAAAAATAGTACTGTTGTGCTTTGTGCTACTTGGTAGTAGTGGAAATCGTAATCATTCATTCACGGAAGGGAAAAATGAATCTCAAAGAAGTTTAAGTGGGGGAAGAGGGCAGTATTCCGTAAAATGCATGAAATACCGTTGCGACTGCCGATCTTTCCCAAATCGCAAGGTAGTAGGTAGGTAGTCCCCCAGAAAAAAATTAGGCTCGGGTGGCTGGTCACGCCACAAGAGCCAAGAAAGCCACACGACATAACACAGCAAACAAGCGAGCCTGCCTTGTGATCCTGTGCGGTAAGTCGACCACACGTCAGCACTCGTGAGAATGCATATCAACATCGGATCAAAATATTTATTCCAGCGAAAAAATGCACTGGCTGAATCCATAACCGTGCGCTGGAAGGATTGAATGAAAAAAAAACTTGCATCATCAGAATCAGATCAGGCCAGGACCAGAAACCATAACTCAGTGCGCTGGGTCTGTGCAGCACGTCTTACATTAGACCAGCACATCTCATCAAAGGGAATTGCCAACTTTTATTTTTTCAGGTTGATGGTGATGCATTCCAGGGAAAATGCTCCGAGCAAGGAAACAAATATTTCGCTTGAGTGAGAGGAGAAGAGCGAGCACTTCAATAAATTCTGGGTTGCCTGGAAAGGTGGTGGAAGGAAAAGGACTCGTCTAACCAAAGCATCACAAAGTATCGAGCTGGATGGAGAAGAGTGATGCTGATCTAGCGATGGGGCAGCCTGAGCCTTGCCAACCAACTAAATATCTATGTACCTAAAGCTGAACCAGTAGTGTGTAGCCGCCGGGGGAAGGTAGGAAAAGGTAAAGGGTTAAGCCAAGCCAAGCAGCTGAAAAGTTTCCTCTCTCCCACGGAAAAATATATCGAGGCAAAGCAATTGCTTTCGAATTAGTTGAGGTGAAAGTGAAATTGGAGAAGGATTTCGATAAAATAAATGGGTAATGGTCAAGAAAGGCGAGCTCTAATCAAGCGGAACACGCCAAACCTAACGAAAAGTGAATGAATATGTATATACACCTCTTGCTCCAGTTGGAATCGGACGGATGAACACTGGACTGGAGTTGAAGAAAAGCTACTACGAAAAGGGCATTATGATACCCAGAATTTAGGCTAAAGGCCGAAGGAATATGTGAACAAAGTTTTAAAACTTGCTCGCAATTTTCACTCGGTAAATACTTTATCTGTCGAAACAAACAGACTTGGATTTACTTCCTGAACAATTTGGTGGGGCTTTGGGTGCACAGGGAGGGAGGCGGGAGACCCTAAAAACCTGAGGTGATCAATAATACATCTAGAGAAAGTATCCCGGACTAGGCCCTGCTCTAGATTTTTTTTTGGGGGGAAAGGGATTTTGTTTGCTGAACGACTCAGCTGCAGGACGAAACAGATCAGAAGGAATTTTTCCCAGCTGCATGCATGCATGCAAGCGGTAGTCAGAGCCAGCACTCGGCAAGTGTGTTGGAGAGGTATAGGACTCTTGTTCAGAGTCTGATTATTCTCGGAAGGAAGGAAACTAGGAATGGTAATAATAATAATAACGAGAGCCTTTGGCCAGGCTCATCATGCACGAGCCCTTTTGTTTGAGAAGGGGTAATTCGTGCGCCAACTTTCCCTCCTAATGGAAAACTGAGGAAACTAGGAATGGTAATAATAACGAGAGCCTTTGGCCAGGCTCATCATGCACGAGCCCTTTTGTTTGAGAAGGGGTAATTCGTGCGCCAACTTTCCCTCCTAATGGAAAACTGTGGCGCTGGATTGGACTGGAGTTAATCGGAAACAAAGGGGAAATGACTGAACAACATGAGGAGCATGAACAGAAACGGTGGGGGACTGCCATCATACCGTTATTGTTCTCCGGTGCCATTGTGATCCGGACCTGATGATCTTGGACCCTGGCGCAGAGGTAATCATATACACTTGTTAGTTCACTCGGGGTACTTTTCCCCTGAATCTTCAAATGCGCCTGCCTACTGCGCCCACGTTATTACTATTAGTCCTCGAAGTTTCTCAATCATTTTCGAATTCCCCCAACTGCGCCCTAGCAAATTAGGTAAGTACCCAAACCCCCTCCCCAAACATAATCTTGACTTTGTGAGAGGAATCTCGGGAAGGTTGATCATGATCATGATCTCATCACGCCTAAGAGGGGCATAGCCATCAAGTGTGACTGGAAATTAAATCGGCGCAGTCATACTCAATTGACTCGTTCGTTCCAGGCTGGAGCTTTGAGAAATTGGCGAACCCAATCTCCGCTACAAGGACCAGTTGCATTTTATGGCGAGGCAAAGGAACGTGAAATGAGGAGGAAATGAAGTGCCACGCCAACTCACAGCACTTCACACGAGCTCGCTGAAACTTGCGTCTCAGTTCTCCATAATACTTATTTGCACACGCTCAATTTTAATTTCATTTGAGGGACAAACTTTTCCTCCGAAGCAATCCTTAAAAAAGGAAAGTTTTCGAGGTGGGCTTGGGCTCAGCTCCGTGCCTCTTTGTTCGCCCAGAGTTCTTGTGCTCTGCAAATTAAAAGCATTTTTCCCCACATGCGATGCTTTGAGTGCCACACTAACGCGCATTACTTCATCCGCAATTTTTTTCAAAAAAAAACTTTTATTTTATCTGAGTGGGAGTGGGAGGGAGAGTTGGACTTAAGGAGAAAGAATAGTTCGAATCAAGCCAGAGCCAGACTGGAAAAAAGGAGAGCCCAAGCCTCGGAGGAGAAGACGGGGAAAAAATTTGCGCCCTAAATAATTCTGAAGGAGTCGCGGTTTTACTGCTCACTAAATATCCCATTTAAGAGACATAAAAGGAAAATGCAAATCGAATATGGAGAGCCTCGCATCGCATCGCATGAGCCTAATCAGAGGAACGGTGTCCTTTCCCAGACCAGACCAGATCCGGACCGCAGGATATTTCCACATTTCATGAAAACTTTTTCTACTTGTTCTCATTAAAAGAGTGGAAGGAACAGGAACACAGTTCTACTTTTGGATACATATTAACTTGCCGTAAAAATTACGGCTTGGCTTGGCTTGGCTCTCTGAATAATTGGAAAGGAAGCTGTGAAAACGAAAGGGCACTCTACACCAGCGCGTGACATTGCCAAATCTGTGAGCTCTGTATTTGGCCGTTGGGGAAATGGAATGTAATCCGGCATGGATTTCTTTCTTCATCCCTTCTTCCTCCGTGATAAAAGCATTCGTTTCCTCCAAAATAATAATAATGAAAATGAATGAATGAGAGGGGTATAATAATAACAATAAGGGCGATACGACACGACTCAAAGTTCTCGGGAAGTCACGCTGGATCTGGATTTTCTTGACCGACACGACTTGGACTACCACCACACCACCACCGCCACTGTCGACCCGAATCCGACACGACCACAAAAAAATAGATAAGTGATTATATCGATATCGACTATCTTTTTTATGACTTACTACTTGTTTACCTCCGCCTCGCAGAATAGAAAGTTCCTCTTTAGCGGAGAGGAGATACCAGCTGGAGTCGAGATAAGAGGAGAAGAAGAAGCTGCTATCCTTTACCTTAGTCACTCGAGCTCACTGAGTCACACTCTCACTCACTCCCCCGACCCATCACTGACAAAGTCCAACCGCCAACTGACTCGAGAAAGCGGAGGAGTCAAGCATCTAAAGGCTTTCTCCCACCGACCGACCGACCGACCACGTCTCCAGGAGAGAAAAAGTTGGTCCTCATAATAAATGGGGATTTGCTACTACCACTGCTACCACTATCAGATCAGAAGAACGAAGCAGGCCCGCTCAGGAACATCCCTACAACAACTAGAACTCGATCGAGTTTCCCATCCCAAGTTTCCCCAATTCCAACTGCTTTCTCCACGAGGAAATGTACAGGCTTCTTTTTTCTCCCAGCAGAAGCAGAAGCGAATTCAAATTCGCTTAGAGAGGATCGAGGCATTAACATTAGAGGAGGCAGTCAAATGTATTTATGTGCATTGGGGTCCAAGCAAAGTAGGCGATGGCGATGAACAAATTCTGCCTCCCTTGACAATACCCGAGCCTAAGAAGAAGACTCAGGGAGCCAGGCAAGAAATAAATGAAGAAGAATAAGAAGCTTTTCCATAAAAAATAAAGCTCCAGCCATCCCATCCCATCCCATGCTCCACTCTTAGGCTTATTTTTTTACATCGGTTAAAAAAAAGATCTCGGATCGGGAAGATTTAAAGTGAACGCTTTTTCTGCTCATTCATCCCTTTTTTGTCTTCCGTCCTGGAGAAAAAAAAGTTTGTTGACGAGGACGACTGCCGACTGGAGTGAATGAGGAAAGTGGGTCTTATCTCACGCAACTTCGGTTCAGAGATAGTGAATTATATTTTTTGGGAGAGGAGATAGAGGACCAAAGAAAAGAAACCGCCGTGGCTCGATCAACTCAAACTCAATGCATGTATTTTGCAAAGGCAGCCCCAGCATCAATACGGAATAGGGCTACTCGATCTCCAGAAGGAAGCTGTCATTTTCGTCTTTTGTGAAGGGAGCGTTTATTAGAAGGCGTCGTACGGCTTTCCTTTCTTTTTCGCTGATGATGATGATGTCAGGCCAGGCCGTTGCTGATTCCATGAGACGAGTCGAGTCGAGTGTCGTTGGTTTTTACGAATTGGGAGCAGAACATGTCGGCGAAATGTGTGTCCTCGATCCTTTCAATTTGCCACCACATCATCGTGTGACGTTCGTGATTCCAGACCCAGGCTTTGCCATATTGTGATTCTTTCACGCTGGAGCGAATTTGTATTGTAGGATTTCCTCAGTATTTATTTTCCCGATTATTATTTTCTCCGCGAAAAGCGACCTCAAGTGTGAAAGACGAAGGCAGGAGATGAGTGAGTGAGTGAGTGTGTGTGTGGTCTTGTCTCTCCAGTGTCCCTTGTGTCGCGAATTATGAGGATGACGACAGACAGAAGTCAGAGAGAACAATAAGCCCCTCTTCAAATGCTCGTGGTCGTGTTCGAGTCCGGCCTCCATGGTCCTCAACACAACTCAAGTGGAGTGGAGTGGAGTGAGGAGGGAAGAATTGGACCAATTGTTCATTGTTCCATCCATCGGATCGGAGGAGGAAGCAACCCGATTCCGATTCCATTGTGGAGAATGCTTGAATGCCTCCCTCGCTGCATGTAAGTAACTTTCTGGAGGGAGATTGACGGAAGAAGAACGATACGTCATAAGAATCAAGGCAGCGTGTTCGCTCCTCCAATCATCAAAATCCATTTCGCAATCTCCTGAGCTTAGCGATCCCAATCCATAGTCCGTAGCACATGTTTCCAGTTTCCAGTGCATCACTTTGGGAATCCCTTTCTGGAGAAAGTACTTAAATGTTTCACGATTATCTCGCGAGTGAAGAGCTCTCTCGGAGGAAAGCCC
>JAHZNH010000271.1:0-12635 GCA_027744355.1 Tyrannoseira gladiata
ATAGGGTAGCACCAAGGACTTTGGTTGATTAAACTCGACGCAGAAAAATATATATTCAAATTTCCCGATTCCACACAACCCCAACGCAGCCGGCGGGTGGATGAGTGGGTGAGCGAGCGTAGGAGAAAACAGCTTGTATGTACTTTATTCATGCAGATACTTAAAATCTGAACTTCAGAAGGAGTGACGTAAGCACCCAATAATGACAGTAATGAGCTTAACTCCCGGAGGAAGGGGAAAAAACATTCCCCTTGAAGCTGAAGTGTTCCAATCTCACTGTACTGCACTGGAATATCTACTTAATAACTCTTCTCCCCAACTCGATGATTTTCACGTGAGTCTCTGAGGTAGGACGGGGTACTTTGGATTAATTAGGTGGGGATCCACTATCAGTATCAATTCCCAGAAAAAAATGTGAAGGCCCCACCGGTCTCAGGAAATTGAGAAGTTCACTCCGCGTCACGAGTATTAGGTTGTTGTGCAGGGAAATCGAAACTCAGCTTTAATTTTCACCACTTCACTTCACATCATCCACCACCTCCTCCTCAGATTATTTGCTTGGGGAGTAGGGCAACGCACAAGAAAGTAAAAAGGAGAAAAAAGTCCATTGATCCACATTCGAAACGAGTTCCACTCGAGAGTGAATCTGATCTGAGGTGAGAAGGGTGGATGATGCACACTTTTTCATGCGAAATTTCCTACCCGACTCATTGAACGCTTTGAGGGGCAGCATTTTGTAGTGAAATTGAAATGAAAAGGAAAATTCGAAAAAAATGATAATAATTCAGAAAAAAACTCGTCTTCCCACTTCACTTGACAGGGGAGTAGAGAAGGCGAGGAGGCTGTGTTCTTCGCATCCCGTCTTTTTTTTTCAAAAAATGTAAATCACACGCAGACTCGAAACCCCACCGTATACTTACTTATCTATCTACCGTCTCAGAGGTATTGCTGCCACCACCAACCAACCACTTCAGCAGCAACAATGATCATGATGGTGGTGATTATGCTCGGGATTTCTCAACTGTTAGAGAAGAGCAGCCATGTGGTTGGTGTGGCATGATTGTTGTTACCAATCTTAGCTATTTTATAGTTGTAGTAGTATTCACCCGCAATTAAAATCCTTTTTGGTGAGCTGTATGGATGGGCTGTTTTTTTTCGCAAACGCGATGCAATCATCAATCCTCGAAACGTAACGTAACGGCCATGCATGAGTGTAATAGGAGTGCAGTTTACTCTCATGAAAAAAAATGCTCTGGTGCATGCAGAAGGAGGTGAAGTTTAAAGATGGTGATATTGAATGCATCACTCACCTGGGCATAAAGTCGAGTCAGGGAGAGAATGCCACTATTATTTTCGCTATGCCGAAGAAATGTAGGTAAGTAAGCCGACTTCACTTCAAAAAAAAATATTTTAGAATCGCAAGCACCACCATCATCATCATCATCGCCATCGCGAGCTCGCTGGTTTGTTGCGGTGTGGTGTGAACTGACATTGCGTTGCATTGCATCGTATTGTTGTAGTATCGCATCGCATCGCATTCTTTGCAAACAATCCTGTTAAACGGTGAATGATGCAGTGTGAACGAGCATGCGCTTGGGTTGTGTCTTGTCTTGTTTTGTCTTCACAAATTTTCAAAGAAATGTGACTTGATCCACAATCGAGCATCGCAGCAGATTTGTTTTGAGTTTTGAATGCCATGCCCATTTTGAAATTTTACTGTTGCATGACTCGCTTCCATGCTTACCATCCAACTCGCCTTGTTGCATTCCACTACCAGTTGCAAGTAAGTAAGTATAGTCGCGTGCTCCTCAGAATCATCCAAATTGCAGACGGACTGGATGCTAAAGTCCTGTCGAGTGTGGAGCTGATCCAGAAACTTGAGAAATTTTAAATGCAGAATATTTATGCATGCCTCCTACCGATTCCTTTTCTTTGCGGATGGATGATGATATGATGATGATGATGCATCACTTCTGGAGTTGGCTTGGGCATTTCAAATCCAAACTCCGAATGTGTTAAAGCTTCATTAATATTGCTTTACTTATTCGTATTGCATATGGTACTTCATCATGGGTGAAGTAAAAATGGCATTTCGGAGACCATTCTATTCGGTGGGGAGATCAGCAAGTTCATGAATCAAGATGGATGGAGGAATGACTGAGTGGGGAGGTGAAGTGATGTGATATGATCCTTGTAGGAGGAAATGTTGCGCTGTTTTTTTCCCGCAGATGTTTTTTTCCTGCTAGATTACGAAAGGAGATGTGAGGAAGTTTTCCCTTCGTTATCCGTCTTTTGGGAAATATGAAAGGAAAATTGGAGTTGACAGGCTAAAGTTTCAAGCTGCTCGTGAAACTTGCGACCGAGGAAAGAGGAGTAGTAAGTAGTACATAAAAAAAGAAGTTGAGAAGCAGAGCAAGCGAGCAGTGAGCTATAGTGGTCGCTTACTTACGTCCTTACTGGCAGTGGAGGTTCATTATGTGGAATGTACCGAGACAGGAGTCTCCTCCTCTCCTACTGAGGAATTCGAATTGTGACAAGCAGGAAAAAAACTTAATTTCAATCTTGAACAAAAATGCCCTTCAAGTCGAGTCTCAGTCCCCGGACTAGCATTTAGGTCGTGCTGCAGTGCAGTGTGCCTTCGCCAAAACTTTTGATGCGATGTGACGAATGAAATTATTACGTGGCTTGGCGATAAGTCATTATTATTAGGAGGAGGATATAGATTTATACCTTCCGGGAGTGAGAGAGGGAGAATGAGGGAAGTTTGGTAAGTTAAGATGATGAGCATGGGCATGATGATCCATTACGGGTATCTGCTTCCATATTGATGGTTTCTCTGCCTTGATGACTGTACTCACGCCGCATCAAATTCTAAAAGTACTTGCTTAAGTATGTGTAGTATTAATCGTGGTGGTGATGGTGATGATGATGATTCAGTGTCACCTTCCAGTTTTCAGCCTAGATATTTCACCTGTGAAGGAAATGAAACTGTCTCTGTTTGACCGTTCTTCCCATGGAAAGATTTCTTTTTCCTCGGGATTGGAAGAGACACGAATTTTGTGGACGCGTCTGTGCTTGAGAAGGCACTTGAGATTATGCAATTAAATCGATACTCGATTCAGCATGAACTAAATAGATCTATGGATTCGGCTCTGAGCAGAAGTAAGAGTGTTCTGAGGGAGAAATCCTGCTCCAGTAGAAACATCATCATCATTATCATCATCATGAGCACCGACACCCCGACACTCTACGTAAACTAGAACAGGAGGAGGATTCATAACCGGCGCAGTAAAACAATTTGACCTACAAGTCCATCATCGATCTAGTTCGTACATTAACGGGAGACGAAGGGGACATTCCTTTTAAATTCACCACTGGCTTGCTCGCTCGCTCACTAACTAATTTTCATGAGGGCGATTCGAAAGATGAAGCCAATGAAGTTTTAATGGATGTGGGCATACGCCAATAAAAACTTTCATATAGATCCCATTTATGTTCGTGCTTATCGCCTCATCTCACGGCCCTCAACGTGGCTCTCGCAACTGCCTCTTCATTTACAATACAATGCCCATGGGCCTACTACCACCACTCCACTGGTATTAAGTCTATTCTTTGAAATCGTATTTAGACTTTGCTTTCGTTTGCGATTTGGGTCTGACACAAAAAAAACGAATCCTTCTCCTCCTGAAGCTATAGCCAAGCTCGAGCAGAAAGTACATGCTTTAGTAGAGCAGCCAAAGCCAAGTCAAGTCAAACCGACACAAAGAATTCTGAGATTGAGTTGGCTTTTCAGGTTGTAAGTAAAGTATTGTGGCTTGGCAAGGGTTGGTTGGTGTTCGTGGTGTCGGTGTGGCGTTTTCGCCGCGGTCTCATCCCAATGCCTGACATTCATAATACGAAATGTGAGTATTAAGCCCAGCGTCAATTTTTTTTTGTGAAGGCTGAAGCGAAGCCGTTCCTGCTCTCCTTTAACCAGAAGATGAGTTTCTCTTTTCGTCGATGAAGACTAAAAGTCCCTTCGTGTTCAAGAGGATTCATTTTTTCACTCTATTATAACCAAAGCCTAATCTCATCTTCAATTATTGAGGCCGTAGCTCACTTAACTTAACGACCAAGGCAAATATCCGTGATGCGGAATGTATGGCGTGCACTTCCCCTTTTTTTATTGGGTTGGGGTAGGTATATGTCAACATAAAATGGTTTGTGAAAATGAGAAGCCATATATACCTGCGTCATCTCATCCTCACACCAGACCTACTTTTCCTACAACTATTTTCGGTGCACCACCACTACACCAAGAAGAGACTCCGAATGAACAGGTGTGTGCTTTTAAACGCTCATTCAGAACATAACGGATCGAGTTTATTGTTGTTGGAGTTGTTTTCCTTGGATGCATAAATATTACAACGAATTACATTAATACGAGTGGGGACCGAACCGAACAGAAAAGAAATGAGATATCGTCGTAGGGTTTCTCACAAAAATTGTGCCGTTAGTTAGGTGAGCTAAAGATGCAATCTGGGCACATGTAGATACATGCATAGATCTTCTATTCAATTCATTAAACCGTGAAAACGACTGCAACAATGTGGAGAAACAAATTTTTCCTTTATTTTGTGCGCATCTGCGCCTCAATAATAATGTGGCCGTTATGGGACCTGGCTAGCTAAAAACACAATGATATTTAATTAAGCAATAAAACGGTTCTAGTATTTTCTACGGGTAAAATATAAAAATAAAAATAATGTTCTTGAACGTTTTGAGATATAAGTAAAAAAATAAACTTAAAACTAACTTGTATGGAGAAGGCACAAGCCATTTCAAAGTTTTTTTTTCGACGCGTAATGTAACGTCGTTGCCACGCTTGGGGATGTTGAAACCCCGGCTTTTTGGAAGAGACAATGAATAGAATAAAACACTGTTAAATTACTAGTGACGAGAGGAAATACTGCTGTTCATTCCCTGGATGTGTGGATTTGATCCAGGGGGAATGTGACGTAGATTCTTTGATGAGTCCTCACCCAAGTCCGCCAAACCCCGACGTGGTACCTTCATCCAGCAAAAAAAAGACGGAATAAAAGTTTTTGAATAGATAGAGTTTTCCTCTAAATAAATGCACTTTTTTTGTAACTCTCGATCATAAACAGTGATTCATTAGCACTCACCTGAATGTGACGTGACACCAGGTGAGATAGACACCGAGAAGGAAAACACTCAAAAAGACTAGCCCCACCGCCTCCCACCTGTCCCTCAAGTAGTACTCGTACGCGCCAACGCAACACAGGTATGTGGAAAGCATGAGCAGTGGAGTGAGCATGAAGAAGCAGATGATGTCGGCGATCATATTCCGAACGTTGAATTGATTATCGCTGTCCGTGAGGAACTGTAACAGTGGAAAATCACACGAAGGTTTTTTTTTATTCTTCGCCTCATCGCACGATTAAGTAGTAGTTCACCACCATTTCCGAGCGAGTTGACTGAAATAATGTGGTTACCTCCGTCCAAGTCCTCGGCATCCTTTTCGTTTCGTAGGTGAAATCGCACAGTTCGCATCTCTCGCTATTCGACGTGGTGAGCCAGTGTTCCAGGCAGGATAAGTGGACCTTGGCAACGGAACCGGTACATCGACATGGGGCAATCAACGGCTCGCGTAGGCGACTCGCTGTGGAGGCGTTTGAAGATGCGGGCGAAATCCCGCTGCAGTTGCTCATATCCCCTGTTAAAGAAAAAAAATGCAAAGAGTTAATCCAAGGCACTAGTAGCATTTGATCCGTAAAGCGTTATTTAGGTTAGTCGTTCGTGAAATGGCTAGAGGAAAATAAGTACAAGATCGGAGGTAAAGAGATACGCTTTTTTCGCCATACATTTAGCGGCTGGAGGACAAGAAGGATTTGAAAAGTGGACAGATTATTGCATTGCTCAGATTTTTGATGGGATAAGCACAGTGTCAAGAAGTAATGATGATATAGGGAGCAATATTTCTTGCCCGTGGATCTTGTTATTGGACAGTTATGACCTTCCCTCTGTACTCTTCGTTCCCTACCTTCATGGCAGATCCGGCAAAATTGCTGCGACTTTTGACTGCCATTGCTCGAGTCGGGGGTGCTAGTGCTGTCCCCAGGCATGACCACTGTCACCTTCTGGAAGGGATTCGATAGCGGTATCGGCGGTCGCTTTTTCTTAATATCGATGGTAGCAGTAGTAACAGCAGTAGTGGTGTTGTTATTGGTAGTTGTTTCCCCACTATTATTGTTGTTAGGGTCAGTGGATGCTGATGAGGGTGGTGGCGTCCCCAAGAAACTCCGGAAGGTCAACATATGAACCATTTCAAGGGCTTGTGGTGTACACTTTTCCAATTCAGCACATTTGACTGAAAAAACAAAACTTGATACACTTAATACCTCACAAAAATTTCAACTGAATTTTGCCTATAGTTTCTAAGAAAGTGGGGTTTCTGCTTCCATAAAGTTCAATGAAACAGCCTCTTCCTTAATATACTAGTTGCCTGGGAAGGTTAATTGGATGAGGAAGGTGGCCATGAATTTGAAGGCTTTCGCCTTGCAACCAAAAACGATGACTGAAAATTATTTGTAATGCTGACGATGCCGAGTTGTGCACATTAATCTTGTGAACACAAACTGTTCCATCGAACACCTCATTTCTATTCAGGGGCAGTTCAAAATAAGAATAAAATTACAGTAATATTGTTTATTTAGCATACAACTTCGAAGCGTGGGGGTCCCGGACTAAAAAAGACATTTGCATATCATCAAGCCATCATCACTACCTTCTCCATCATCATCATCAAGATCGTGATTTCATGAATGAGTGAAACATGAAAAAATTAGCAATTAAATGAAATGCTAATGCATATTTCACGGAGAGAAATCATTCCCAGCGGGAAAATGCAAATTCACTTTCCGACAACGAGGTCGATTATGAAAGAAAAATATGAATACTTAGCTCCAGCCCTTATCTGTTCTTTTTTCTTGGAAGATCCAAGCGTCCTCTTTCCCTCTGCAATCTCCTTCATTTGCTTGTTCAGCAGAAGAGCCCTATTTTTCTCCCTCTTTCAAGGCATTTCTCATGTGTATACTTACTTTGCTCACAGCAAGGATGCGATCCATCTAATGTAATGTGATGAGTTTTCGAGGATGTGTGCTCATTCATTCCTCTGCAGGTCTCTTCCACTTTACTAAATTAGGTGGGGATTTCGTACTCTATCTCAGAAAAAAATAACAACCTCTTTTTCTCAATTTCCCATAGGCCTCTCTCCAATTCTCCAACCTACCTGGACCAACTTCGACAATCGTGATTGGTGGCTACCCCGTCAAAGGAATTTATCCTATTTATCCTCCTCCTGGCAGACTGCGGGCTGCCGTGTCCGTGTTCACCTACGCTGACCAAGTGCATGTCACTGTGATTACGCACCGCTCCCTCGTCGATGGTGGACCTAAACTTCTTAACGGGATGATTGACCAGGCAAGAAATATAAAAAAACTAGTGCAATTACTTATTCCAATGAAAAGAGAGGAGAGAAAAAAGATACCACAAAAGTCTTTATTTTTCTTCTGGGGTAAGTATCATGAACCTCCGCAAATACATACCTAATTCTAGATCTGTGTCCTGGTTTGTTTCTCAGGTTGAACAACTTTCACGTCAGTTGTCGCAGAGGCGAGTACCTGGAGAAAGTCGACGCTCCATGAGGCACTTCAATCAAGCTAACAACGCGGAGATTACCAAACCGCCTACGAGACAGGTAAAGAAGGGATTTTTTCAGCTTTTTTCATACGTTCTGATACATCAAGGAGGAGAGCGAAACCTCAATTTGCATTATTGAACGAATAAATCTATTCAGCTGGATATTTCTTACCACTAGGGTGATGATATTACACTAGGTTCCTTAGGTACATTTTAGCTTCTCCCATCCGTATCATAAAGGTTCTCCGTTATGTAAACAAGCCCCGAGCGCTGGAAAAAGTTGATTCGCTGAAATAATGATACAGGGTTGCAGAATAACTTTCTAAATTCCAGGGAACATGAGAGCGATAGATAAAGCTTGATAAGTAATACTAGCGATAGCATTTCACCATCACGATAAGTAGCTTACGGAAATTTGTATTTCAGAGAATTATTTACTATTCATTACCTCTCGTGGAGACTATTTATCTGTTCCTTAATGGTAGCTTCCACTCCTTCCTAAAATACTATGCACTTATCTCCTTTCACTTCCAGATCCAACTTCAGCTCCAAGTGGTTCAGGAGGAGCTGGCTCAATTAAATAGTCAGTTGGAAGCGCAAGGGATTATTTTGTCGGATCAGGATAACTACGGACTAGGGCTGTGTCGCATGGTTGGTGGCATCCCTCCCGCACCAGCTTCCTCTTCCGCATCCATGCACGGCTCCTACGGGGGAGGGGACTACTACCAGCAACCGTGCTATCATCACAGTGATGAACCGTGTGCCTCCTCATCCACCTCCGAGTTCAGTACGGCTGGTCAAATCGAACTCCAGAACAGGCTCAAGACCCTGAAGAACGAGTTTGCTGAGTTGATTGGAGAACTGAGGAGAAGATCCTCGATCGTCGAGGGAATCGCCATGTCTTTTGAGGTGACTCTCACATTTTTATACTTACGTATTTCCACTGTATCATAGGTTGTATGTATTCACTTTCGAAAAAACTTGTCCTCCCTCCTTAAATTATAAAACACCCATTAGAGTTTCAGCAGAGAAGATAAGGGGGGTACTCGTACTCCTCCTCCTGTACCTGGGTCCACATGCCACAACACAACTCGAACTTCGATTTTTTAAGCTTGCTCAAGGGAGAGGAAATCCCCGACCACTCCACTCAACTCAACTTTATCTGTCCTGACTTCACTTCTATGCAACGTTTATTTCTTGCTCGCAGGCTCACTCCTCATAAAAAAGCTCCTTTCACTGCTCGTCTCCATAATTAATCTCATGATCACTTAAAAAAGGAGAGCTGCTGATCGAAGCTCCAAAAAGAGGGGAAATCCTACAAAAAAACTTCTATTTTTAGCTTCCATTTTCTACCATGTGCTTCCTCGCCTTATAACATATGTAATATCTAAAACCGGAACTCACTGTTTACCGATCGTGCTCCCTCCGGTTTACCTGTTGGAGAGAATGATGATGTTTGATGAAAGCTGTTATTTGCCTCGACGTGTGTATCTCTCTCTATGTACATAATTGAAATGTTTTCTAGTGCCCTTGAAGTCTCTAGCGTTTCCAAACATTCCATTCGGCATTCCGTAGTCTCCCATTGATCCGAGCTTAAGTTTTGAACCGCTCATCTTGCCCGCGTGCGTTGCAGTATTTTGTGACTTACGTCAGCTGATCGTTATATTTAATAAAGAAGTGGTGAATAATCTTGTGCACTCATCTCATGGCATCCTGCATGCATACCGTATCGCATTTACTGGACAGATTTAATAATTTCTCATGGAATGTTTAATTCCTCTCAATCAATCGAGATCCATCATCACGTCAAAGACAACTTTCCACGCTTCACGGGCCCAATTTTCTTCTCCTGGATTCCAACCCATTTTTTCCACGGTGGCATTCCACTCCAGATATTTTAGTCTCCGTGCCATTCCAGTTTCCACTTCGCTCTTTTTTTTCGTGCTGATGTTGCAACGCTTTGAATGCATTTCCAGTAGGGCTTAGGCGATTCTGTGGCACCAGCTAAGCCAAGCAAGCGCATACTTATTAAAAAGCAAACATTGTGCACTTTCCCTTCCTCTCCAATTCTTTGGACCACCACCGAAAGAAAAAAGTTTCATGAATCTCTGTTCAAGTCTACCCCACCACGACCGCCACATCATGCTCAGAGCTGAAGAAGCCACATGCCCTAAGGATTGCGAAGACTTAACTTGACAACTTTTCCTGAAAAAACCCTACCATGGAATAATAAGCCAAACTATTTACCTACCTATGCATAAATATTGACAAGTCCATCATTTCCATTCCATGAATATTCGTGAAACTGTAGCAAAAGTAGGAGAATATTCCAGATGTAATACTCGCCACTCTTCCTTCAAAACGGAATCGGGAAGAGAATCCCTCGTAAATGGTTTCGGGACCTAGAAAGAGGGGCATTAAGTACATTTTCCACCACGCTCATATTATCACTCCCAACTATTTTGTAAATCTCGTTGAGAAACACCCATCCCCCTCCAATATTTATGGAGAATGTGAAGTTTCAAAAATCATTCTCGGAGGAGCCAACCAGGGAAATAGGATCTGCTGCTGAACAAAAACAAAAAAAAATATAATACTTATGTGTGGATCTCTTTTTGGTAGATCACCGAGCGAATATCTCTGCACTAGTACCGGCACCGGCTGAAAAAAGAACCGCTTCGTGGAAGTAGTAGTTCGTAGTTATACTCAGTACTTACATCCCATCGTCCTAAATATGGGATTTTTGTTTCTCCGACTTACGTGTGTCATGCATTTTTCATGAGCTTCATTCTTTCTTGCTCCAACTTGCTCACTTTCCCCCATTTCTTCCCCAAATTGTAATAATAAAATAAAATATGGGATTTTTGTTTCTCCGACTTACGTGTGTCATGCATTTTTCATGAGCTTCATTCTTTCTTGCTCCAACTTGCTCACTTTCCCCCATTTCTTCCCCAAATGGTAATAATAAAATTCTTAAGAGTTGTGTAATGTTTCCCCCGTAATCCTGAATATACCGCCGAAGGGTCCCACTCTTTACTTGAGAGTTGTGTTGCGCTTCAGCCTTTCCAATCATTTCTCCATCCAAGCCTAGCGAAGCCAAACTAAAGCAAACTCAACCGCATCCGACCGACCAGGATTCTGAGTTTTGCGTACACACATACACACAACTTTATTTTATTTTTTGTTGGTAAGTAGTGGTGTGGTGGCTACAATAGATTCCCTCGGGGGTACACAAACTTGGAAAGTTGCAAAATAATAATAATAATTTCTTTCTCCGTGATCCTCTCCACTCCGCAGATTTCCTTGTTCCCCATCTTCGAAAAATGAATGGAGATGTTGAGTCGTGGTCGTCAACAAACAATGAGAACATAACTGCCGATAAGGTGGTTTGGTGGTGGTAGTCCATTGTGAAAGATGCTGATCTCCTCCCATGTAATCTAAATCTAACATAAAACAAATTAACCACTTATTTATACGGAATGCAGTTGAGATTTTACTACAACATTTTACGACGTTGAAATGATGAGGATGTTCCCGTTAGGTACTCTCGTTTTACCTACACGTTCGGTCCAAGATCATTTTTTTTTTGCACGAGAATATTTATGAACGCAGTTCATAATGGGGATAAGAGCTCACCTCAAATTACTTTTTGGGTGGTGAGAGCATTGGAACAGTTGAAAATTTTGTTGGGACGTATCCACTACCTATGATTTTTTCCCTCTCCATATAATTTTATTCGGTCCGGGCAAGGTCCGGTCTATTACCTACTTACTTACACTTACTTCCTCGGCACGGAATTATTTTCTTGCTCTGGAATCCTCCAACTAATTCCATTTCGCCTATCTCTCAGCGCAGACGAATGATTCGCGCGAAATCATCAGCATCCTTGTCACTTTTCCCCGGGGGAGTGACAGGAAACGAGTGACTTCTGAAAACCTTCAGGCAATTCCTTTATCTCTCTTGAAACATATTTCGCTGAAATTCGGATTGGAGTAATCAAGCTGAAGCTGGTAGAGTTCTCTGCTCTCTCTCCCCTCATTTTTTTTGCTTCAATTTCAGCTCCCTGGGCCAGCTAACTTGTTACGCTGCTCTTCTTCCGCTGAAAAATATTCAGATTCAGTTTCAGTTTCCGATGAGCCAATCGATTGTGTCACTCCATATTCGCTTGGAGGAAACTTATGAGCACACCTCATATCCTATATATCATCATGTATATAATGACTCCCATATAATTATGGAGCCTCTGTGAGTTCAGCTTACCCACCACGCTAACAATATGATCCCTGAGGTTTATTCTACCCAAATTCCTTTTCCATTTCGATGATGATATTTTTGTTGAATAAAAAAAATGAAATTCACCATCAGCATCCCAATTCCAACTCCACTCCACTCTTCCAAAGGTTTTTTTACGACTAGGGAATTATGATTTGTAATTCCTCCTCTAATCTTCCCTGTGGCAGCTTACCCCATCCCTTTTTAGGGAACAATGATCAGTTCCGTGGAAAAAAATATGTTATGCTATCCAGAACGCATTGTAGAAATCTTCCACTCCATAACGTATGGCTCTTGGCAAGCTCTTATGATTGTACCTCCATTACTACTACATCTGGGTCCTAGGTACATTTTTGTTTTTTTTTCTGGCTTTTAGGATTCGTTTTCAAGCTCATTGTCGGCATCCATTAGGAAAATGGAATTTTCGAAGAGCTTGAGCAAATGAAAATCCTGGAGGCACTCTTTTGTTGTGGAATGTTCAATCTCCTCAAACGAATCCTACTTTCCCCAAACCCCGTATCTTTAGTGAACTTTGATGATGGTTTATGTGGAATTATTTAAATGCTGAATCTCTTCCTTTTTTGTCCAAAATCTTTTAGGATGAGGAGAACGAGGAGGAATATAGAAAGCCAAGGAAGCGAGCGCTGTCAGTGGTCTCGATG
>JAHZNH010000272.1:0-11550 GCA_027744355.1 Tyrannoseira gladiata
TGCGTGCTAAGTAAGTAGGAAGCGCACCTATTTTTAAATGTAGTTTTAATGAAATTGAATGAAAAGCCCGGCCTCGAGCGAGGATTTCTCTGAGTTCTGATATCTTATGCAAGGAGCCTAGCCAGTTATTGGGAAGTCAATATAAAAAAATGAGGTCGATGGAATGGGAGCACCATAAAACAGGCTGGAATATATCTATTAATGGTAGGGACCATATTAGTTTGAAGTAGGCAAAGGTGAACAGGGGCTCACGCTAGGAATTCATCCTCTTTGCTTCACTTTTTTTTGTTCTTATTTATCACATGTCAAGCTATATTGGAAAATTTGGAATGTGGAGCACGACGCATGGCAGAGGAAAAAAAGAAGTGGTGCATGTGTGTGATGTTCTTTTAATACATCAGACAAGACCAGACCGGACTTGACAATTGACATTCCCTTTCTTTCCACTACAATATGTGCATTAATTTGCGCGCACTTTTATTAATGATAAAAAAATATTTTATAGGTAGGCTCTACCTAACAAGCACGACAACATTAGGAATGGTAACGGTACTTATAGACACGTAATACATTTTTCACGCTTCACGTGTCAACGTCGCATTTTCAGTGTTTTGAGCCCACTTTTCCCTTCCTTGCAAATGCCCGCAGCCAGGCTTTCCTTCAACATTTTTTTGGTGGGATACGCATCGAGAGGTGGATGGGATTAGATAGATTGGAATACTAACTTGGATATGCAGAGCATGCACGGACGTGGAAAATGTGAAAGGAATGGTATTGAATCAAAATGCATTAAATTTTGTAATGGATTCTGGCCCATCCATATCTCACAGGAAAATATATGAATGTATACATAACTAAGTACATCCATCTGTTATGAGGTGCAAATCTGGCTGGCTGGCTGGCTGGCTTGACTTGGCTTGTTTTGATTTCGGTGGGTTTGTTCAGATGCAAAGAATCTGATAAGTCAGGCTTTCGCGTAAATACAACGGAGGAAGATTACTAGGGGTTGGGGAGGAGGAGGATGAAGTCATGAATCATGTTAATTACATCCCCACAGTCCCCAAGCTCGCTGGAAGGTAAGAAGAAAACGGTTGGATTTGGATCAGATATCCAAAAAAGATATCCAAAAAGTTGGGAGAAAGTGTGGACTTTTGCTGCGCTTCAATTTGCTTCGTCGTCCTCATAATCCATCTTGTGTTTGCTCTCAACTCGACCTCCCCAACCAACTGAGCGTGGAAACGTCGTCTCGTCGCCGTCGTCGTCATCATCATCATCATCATCAGCATCAACACCATCATCTCTCGCGTTACGATTTCTTTTTATGTACCCACCAAGTCTTGCTCCTCTTGCGGGCTTTTATTATAAAAGTAAATAAAAGGAAAATGGCTAAAGTGAGAGTAGAGATTTTGCCGACAGCTTCGAAAACAATGGTTAAAGAGATGGGAATGCCTTCTGCTAATAAAAAAATTGTTGGCGAAAATGAACTCTGTTGGAGTGAGGAAAGCGACGCAGATTACGATGATGGCGGTGGTAGCAGTGATGATGATGAGGAGAAGGAGGATAATATTCTGAAGTGAATGAAAGCTTTCCCACCGAGCTCCACGTATCCCCATCCTACGCAAAAGTCTTGAAGAGTCGCTTTTGTTTGCGGGAAATTAAGTATTTTCGTGGCTTTGACGCATCTCCGACGATTTTTAAATTATTCCCTGATGGGATATCTTCAAATGCTTATGTGCGGCTTAGCTTTGTTTACTTTACTTCGCATAATCATTAATGGGAGCATAATCAGTAGGAAAATGCGCTTGTAGCAAAAAAAAACTTCCATGCATCTATCTATAGCTCATTGAATAGCTCGCTGGATTCTGAGAATTCGAGTGTATAGCAAGCATCTCACATTTTGACTCCTCATCCTCATCGAACACCCAAATTAAGTTCGCTGGTGGAATGTGTGGAGAGAGAGAGAGAGTAGAGGTCGCAATTCTAGCCGTAATCCTATATTTGCTCACACACTCAATTTTTCCCTGGTATATGAAGGTTTTTTTTTCACTTGATGTGGTCTTTGTTTACAGGAAGGATTTTTAGAGAGCGTAAAAATCTCCGCTGGAAAATCCCTCCAGGAAGAGGAGCCAGCGAAGCCAAGTCCTTTTGACCACTACACTGTTTAATAAAGAGCTTCGCTTGTGTGGCGAGTCTGATTTTCGGAGCTATACAACTTAGTACAAATACTCGGAGGAAAGTTTTTTTAGCCAGTGAAATGAAGCAAAAGGAGTATCTATGTAGCCTTCGGTTTGGAAAATGGTTGATGTCGACAGCAACTGGGCCATTCTACTTATTTACTTCCGAGGCGGGTATCCCATTCCCAGTGAGATGGGTTATGTAGAGGCGGATTTTAAATTTAATTTTAAATTAAAATCTGAGCAAGAAAGCGTCTCCTTGGAAGAGGCTTTTGTATACGGGAGAACATTTAATTTGATGCTTTATCGTGCGAAAAATGTGTGGATGCCAACTAAGTATTACTACGACTACTGGTACTCACTTTAAAACGTGCCGACTAGAGCGGTAGTGGGCCATCCTTCTTGTTCAGTATGGTGTGCGGCGTCTTCAGACATCAGTACATTATTTCCCAGAGAAGAATGGTTAGAGTTGAGGATGTTATTGTTGTTGTTTTCGTTGACTGAAAAAAAATAATTGCTTTGGCCCATCCACACTTGTCGTATTATCATTTCCTCCAAGTCTCCCTCCTCCAAGGGAGGGAAAATCTTTTGACCCATTTTTTTTCTTGTTTTCACCGTGTTTTCTTTCCTTTGAATTATGAGCCTCTTCCCGGTTCACTTTTCAGAAGGAGTGAGGAGTGGGATATTCCTTTGAGATATTTTTAGAATTCGCTCGCTCTTTCAGACGATGCTCATGCTACTTACTTCCATGATGAATCATGACCCTTTTCGGAAGCAAAACAGTCGTCGTCGTCCTCGGTGTCGTCCTCCTTACATTAGCTCCTTTTGAGGGGAGCGGAGGAATGCGTGTGTGAGTGGATTGAGGAGCGAGCAGAGACAAGATGAGGTGGGTGTGTTCTGAGCCTTCCGCTTCCACTGGATTTCCACGAATATGAGAAGACAGACTCGGTGCTGACAAACTGTTGGATTATTTTCTGACAAAAAGAATTATTAAGGAGATGTGATGTGATAGTGCACTCCAGCCCCAGCCTCAATTTGCGAGAGTAAGGAGGTGTTTTGTAGGGGGAAACTGACTTCCCGATTCTCAACACATTTTTTCCCGTGCTAGAACTGGCACACAATTTAATTGGACAGAGTCGAGGCTTGAATGGGTTTCCCTTCCGTATGAAATATGTAGACAGCTTCAGTTCGGTATGCATAACGGGCAGGACTGATAAGTAAATGCAGGAATGGAGCGTCCGCTTGTGGTGAGCTGTTAAAGAAATCTAGAGTAATGGAGCATATCATTGTCACGACTCAACACAGCTTCTAATGTATCTAATTCTTGCTGCTAAGCTGTTTTCACCTACTCCATGGAAACCATTTGAAGGGAATCTTTCCGTAGTTTTTTCTAATGGCTGCAAAGTTAGGATCACGCTCTTATTCACTCTCTCTTCGTGGGCCGAAACTTTGGGGAGAAAGTAGGAGTTCAGCTCACTCAGTGCAATTAGTTTAGTCTAGGTTACAGGACACTACACTACTTTGGACTTTGGTGGATGGCCCCAAGATATTCTCTCTCTTCTTGAGCTTGTGTATGCAAGCAAGCACATGTTTCAAATTATCTGAGTTGCATTAGGTAGTAGCAGTAGTGGTAGTGTTGGTGGAGGGGTTGAAATAAATAGGACGGTTTTGTATATTAAGAGTTCCAAGGAAATTAATAAATTTCCCTGTTTTTTCTGATGATGATGCACTCACTAATGGGCAAACTTGGGACATTTATTATTGTCAATATGTAGGTGGAGCAGGGTGGTAGTGGAGAGGTTTGGTTGCTCTCATGAATTTGCAAGACAGTCCCTCTCGGTTGCTCTCTCCCCTCTCGGAGATCAGCGAGATGAAGAATTAGAGGACGCAAATAAATTTCGCTGAGGACACGCGGTAAGCGTCAGAGACGATGGCGGTGGGGAATAATAATGGTATACGATATGTAAAAAAAATATTTATTCATGGGAAGTTGGAGTCGTCTCAACCACACTATAGGAGTGGCATGGCAACTTCCAGCGGCGGTGGTGGTGCCAAACGTTTTTTTTCACGTCAAATTTATGTGAAAAACATTTTTAGAATTATGGGGCTCTGACATAGAGAATGCGCTACCTCGCCCTGGGTCGAGAATCCATGGCGTATATGTTTTCGGGTGGGATTTGAAGATCATCATCATCATCATCAGGCCTTGTACGGAATCATTAGTGATGCCCCAGTAATAATTTGTGGATTTGTGATGTGATGATGTAACCCTCTCTTTCCAATGTCCGTTTTGAGCTGGTTTGGACCGGGAGGAGGAAGTGAGTACATATTTTAATCAAATCCGGAAACCCGGGAGAGAGAGGCTGTGGTGGGATGGGGCTGGCGTGATTGTATGCAGCACGTAGATACTTTTACTTTCAGCCAGTCCACCCAAACTGAGTGAGCGTTTCCACATTAAGACACACTCACGACTCATTATTCGTCCACACCCATTCACACGATTATCAAAGGAGACAGGTCTCGACTCTTTACTTTTCTCCCCGCTAAATCAAATCCGGAAACCAGGGAGAGAGAGGCTGTGGTGGGATGGGGCTGGCGTGATTGCATGCAGCACGTAGATACTTACTTTTACTTTTAGCCAGTCCACCCAAACTGAGTGAGCGTTTCCACATTAAGACACACTCACGACTCATTATTCGTCCACACCCATTCACACGATTATCAAAGGAGACAGGTCTCGACTCTTTACTTTCCTCCCCGCTCGTAAGAATTCGTTTTTTTTGGGTTGAAGACATGAAAGCATTTTTCAGAGAGTTCTCCCAGCCACAAAATTTTCCTCCTCCTTCAAATTCTCACTTAAAGTGACGCTCAGAGGAAAACAAAGTAGTATATAAAAAAATCTGCACAAACTTCCATCATCCATCCTTCCCCATTCATTCCTTCCGCTGGAGCTTTACAGCTCGACAAGCTCACTCAAGTCAGCTCCTCTCTGGATGTGGTGTGGTGTGATGCGATGTTTTGAACTGAGATGCTTTGAGACAGGCCGACCACTTTTCTTTCAGAATTTTGAATGCCACCATCACACCACACCACTAAGGAGAAAATGATGCTTCGTAATGATAAGATCCCTATGAAAAAAAAATTTGCATTGTTCCCATATTATACAACTGGGGAGAAAAAGAAACTTTTTTCCAGCTTCTCATGATACATTCATCTAGGCCTCCCCTTCCCCCTTTTTATCGTTTTCCTCAGAGGGAAAAAATGCCTTTGAAAAAAAGTGCCATTAGCACATTCAGACGGGATTTTTTTTCTTCTCTCCTGAAAGACAACTCCCATTCTGTCCCTTGCTAATCTGTCTTATTTTTTTCGTGCCTTTCATGAAGATAAAGTTTAGCGCTCTCCTACTCCCAGTCATGCCTTCCTGACGACGGCGAGGTTGACAACGACTTTTCATTTTCTTCTTTCTTCCCATCGTCAATCCATTCACTCATTCGGTCGTTCGTTCGTTCATTCATTCATTCATTTCCATAAGGGGAGTCCTTCTTGCACGGCCCTCCGAAAAGGAAAAATAATATCGTATGAATAAACTCCCGCTCAGTTCGTCTTTATGCGTGAGCTGAAGGCTTCCTCTTCTTCCACCTCATAAAAGTCGCGCGAATATTGCTCTAATTTTTCTTCCTAAGCATCGAAGTGTCGCAAAAATTCTCCTCGCCGAATGTACTTATTTAGCTGGTAGGTTTTTCGCGAGAGGAAATGGTATCGCTGGTATTGGAGAGAAAGTTTTTTATCGCTTTTTAAGGAACGCGCCCAAAATAGCAATCCACATCTCCACGTCTTGGACGCTTGCCATTTCCCACCTCGTCCGTATGTACAATTCCAGTTTGAGTATCTATCGCGCCTCGGCTTACTCCCATTCTTCTATTACTCCCGGAAAGGACATCACAGAGATGCATGAAAACTCTTCTGGAGATTTTTCTGTTTTGGGGTGGAAACTATATAAGTGGGGGGGAAATGTGTAGCGCACTCGTTCCGTAAACAAACTTACTTTCGAAGCATAGCACTTTCCCAAGATGAGGAGGCAGATGAGGTGTGAGCGACAACAGAAACTACTATTTCCATTGAACATTGCTTACTTACTTCCAAACAAACGGGGAAATGGATTTTTTCCCCTGCTGGAAATACTTTTCGTGGAATTGAAGAAGGCATTTTCGGGGTTATGATTTTGAAAATATTGGAAAAAAGAGAGCTTTGTGAAGTAGGGCGCTAGGCTAGTGATGTGAAGCCCCTGCACACAGTTCATTTATTTGCCGAGATCAAAAGCGAAAGTNAGTGATGTGAAGCCCCTGCACACAGTTCATTTATTTGCCGAGATCAAAAGCAAAAGTTTGTGATTGACAAGACATCGTCCTGTGACTGCAAGTAAGTTGTAGGGATGATGGCAAAAAATGGCCTGGGAACGTACTCATCGACATCCAAACTCATCGAAACTTTTTTGTAAATCAGAGAGAGGCTCTGAGGAATCCCCTCTCGCATTAGAGAAGACATTCTCGTCGATCCGGCCAAGTAAGTTAAGTAGGTATTCATGGAAATGAATCCGTGAAGTACCCTTTGCTCCCTCATAAAAATGGCGAGGCATCCACCAGACGAAAAACAAACTAACTATATTTGTATGTGCACTACACAAGTGGGGTGTGGGAGAGAGAAAACCATGAGCACGTCAGCACATTCTTTGTGTGAATCCTAGGAAAAAAATCGCGCTTTGTGGTGTCACTACGCTAACCTCAAACTTTTTTTTCTGGATTTAGTGAGTGAGTGAGTGCCCAAAGTAGGAGCGAAAAAAAAGTTCTAATGATAATACTATCAAATACACATTCACAAGGAGCGAGAAACTTTTTTGTGGGATACGAAAGGAGTTTTTTTTTGGAGGAGAAAATATGAAGAGAAAAAAGTATTCAAGTGGAGAGGAAAGCGAGAACAAAGAATCTTATTATTACTTCCCAATAGATGGATGGATAGATGGATTTTTTGCACATGAAAAGATTTAGCAAATGTCCGCAGAATAAAATTGGATGAATGAATGAATGAATGCAAGTCTGATTGATACGGCCGCGGGGAAGGAAAATTTACGAGAGGAAAAAGAAAGATTTTTTTATTGCATTAGCATATGTTTCACGAATTCGAACTTGGAGGGGAAATGTTAGTACTTCTCGCAGACATAAAAATCGAGTTTCTCGTTCTGTGTCAGGAATCGCGAAAAAAAGCGGGGTTTGCATTAACGAGCATTTAATGAGAGGGATGTCATCAGCCGAGAAACTAATATTTTATTCATTAGAATATCATCTTAAAAGGGATTTTGTAATGGGACTAACGAAAACTCGGGATCGGGAGGGCTGGGCCAAGTCATGCCATGCCATGCCTGCTGAAATGCAAAGTAGTTGGAGCCAGGGAGCTGGCTGGCAATGTGGTGCGGCACTTAAGCTCCTTCATGATAATTTCAGATAATGTGGGCAAAGCTGGGAATGAAATAAACACGGGTATAGTAGTTCCATCATATCATAGTAAGTACTTATCCTCCCAAAATTCGAGTCTGACTTTGGACAAGCAATTTAACATCCCGTTCTGGGCGAACATTGCACTCGAGCTTTGGATGGTGATGGTGGGAGAAAAAAATGCTTAATTTTTGAAAAAAAAATGTAGCCCAAACTTACATGGGAAAGTTATGGCCCACTGCTCAACTTTACTTTTCATGGCGGTAGCGGTAGCGGCAGAGCACAAAAGAGTTGATGCATTCGCGGACAGTTTGAACTTGCTTTTGAAACACGCCGCTCATCGCTCTTCCAATTTATGACTGTTTGTGTATGAAGCGAGCGACCACAAAAAATGGGGGAATGGGCATTAAAAGTTTCCTAATGGGAGGGATCCACGTCTGAATAGGTTGTAAATACGCCGCCTAGAATTTATCATTATGATTATTATTATGTAGTTGTTTTGTGCGGGGAAGAAGAAGGGCGACTGAGAGTGGAAAGCCAAAGCCAAGGGAAAGTCATTTACAATGCAAAGGCGAAGGTAAGATGATATTTTCCCGGCGGAGCGAAAATCATTTGGAGTGAGTGGAAAGAGATCCAATGAATGACAGGGACGGGGTAATGGACGCGGAATAAAGTGGCTCACTCATCTAGAATTCTGTGCTGGTTGCTGGCTCCGGATCATATTTCTTGCATTGAGTTTCTGACAAGATTATTCATGATGCATGCTCCCAGGATCGGGTTTTGGCAGTGATGTATCGTAACCTATTCTTCAGGAGAATGTGACACACTTTTGGCGAGGTCGTCTCGCAAACTTGGTGTTTTGGTGGGAGGGTGCGAGGGTAGCCCTCAGTAATGAATATGTTTTGGTGTAATTGGCCATTAATTTTGGAAGAGTCAGGTTTGAGAGGTTAATTAGGCCAGCGCATAGTTAATGCCTTCTCCAAAGATTTTGTAGAATTGCAGCTTCCTCCGTCAACGAAATTAGTTAAGGGACAAATTTCGTTTTTAATTTCACCAGAAATGACTCTCCCCAGAGTTTACAGCCCATCCCACTCTGGATGCTTCTGGGAAGCGACTGAGCTCGGCTGAAATCAAGAGTGTTTTTGATGATGCAAAAAAGAAAACAATTGATGGTGAACTAGACTCCTGAAGTGAGCAACTTCTAGTACCCACTTGGCTTTTTTTTGACACAGCAGAACTCAAAACCGATTACACTTTCAGGGAAGAGGATCGGCGGAGGAGTGAGGCTGATGCGAGTGAAGAAAGCGGAGGGATGAAGTGATCGAGTGATCCCTGTGTAAGTAAGTACTTCATATATTTATTTTCAACATTTTGAAGTCAATCCACACCGATATTTCTTTTATGAAACATTCTCTCGAATTTTGAGTGATGATGACATTCACGTCAAATGACATCATGACTCGTTAACGATGATGCATGATCATGCATCTGTTCCTCCAATCCCTCTCGGAATGTTCCCTCCACATCAATGTGGCGTGGCGCACGGGAGATTGTCAACTACAAACTTCGAAAGTAATACGTAAGCATATTATGGATTCAAGTTTAGTACTACGTAGTACTACAATACGGCAACGGGAAATAAATAAATCCAATTCAATGACAACACACCGACTGGATAAAGTGCTTGGAAATGCAGGGAAAAAAGGAGGAGGAAATTTGAATGCGATTGTGAGGCGATAAGGAGTGAATGAGTGCTGGGTACATTCATCCTCGGATTTCGGCGATATTACACTGATTTCTTTTTTTGTCATGCTCATTGTCATCATCAGCAGTTGCAGATTAGCATGAGAGCCGCCAAAGGAACGTTTGTCCGCGTCACCACTTCAGTTGCGGATGGAGAGAAAAAAAGGTGGGAAGCCAGAGAGAGAGAGAGCCGCTCTGTTCGCGGGCACACACCACCACCGCCGCTCTGATTCCCTCTCTGTTCATTCAGATTCGAGCACAATCACAAATTGTATTATATTATATTTGTGCACTCAAGTGATTTGCTTATACACTTTTGTGTTGTTGTGCGGAGTCGGCAGATATTCTCACGGAGGAAAATCCGTTCAGTTTACCTGGTACGATACGTGAGCCGTGAGCCCACTGAGAGTGAGTGAGTGAGTCGGCCTGAGCCATTCACTTCAGCAGGAACGGCGTGGCAGCAGCGGTGTGTTGTGTGATGACAGGTAAAGGCGCTATGAGAAGAAGAAGACGGTGGAGAGATTTTCGCCTCCCCGGTTCCATTTCTTCTACGAAAGATGACAAGAGCATGATTGGATTTCACCTACTCGGGGACGAGAAAGCAAAGCATGCATTTATTATTTTTTAATGTATTCAAGTCACAATTCATATTATCTATGAAAGATGACAAGAGCATGATTGGATTTCACCTACTCGGGGACGAGAAAGCAAAGCATGCATTTATTATTTTTTAATGTATTCAAGTCACAATTCATATTCGAATCGGGAGGCAACCTCCTGCCGACACTCGACACTCAAATAAAGTTGATATTATGCATTCTTTTCTCATATTCTAATCGATTGAAGAAGGAGTAGGAGGAAAGGAGTGGGAAGCTTTCCCATGCTCCCACAACCTTTTTTTTCAAAGGGTCTGGGGATTACACTAAAATATTACTTATCCGCAATTGTCCCGGGGAGTATTGGTTTTATCGGGTGGGATTGGATGGGATCAGATCGAAGTGGATGGAGTGGAGCGTTGGCTTTTTGCACGTGCAATATTATCATTTCATTCTCTCCTGATTTCCAACTTTCTCCTGCGTTCGCTCCCCCAACTCGATGCTCATTTGAGTTGTTTTTGTTGACGAAAGAGCCGGGATGGAAGGAAGGTAGGTTTGATGTTCCATCTGAGAGAAATGCCACGGATGGATGAAGGAATTCCAGCGCGTTTTTTTTGAGTTAGGTATGTCAAAAATGGTAAATTTTAAGTGGAGCTTGGTTCTCATCGTTTACACTCCACGCTGGTGATCACGCTGCTGCTGGTGGTGATGGGGACGATGATGATGATGGTGATGGGGACGATGACGATGATGTCGTCAGTAGGAAAACAGGGAGAGAAAACGAAGAACTCGTGTAGCTCCTATCGATCCAAAGAATGCAATTTGTTTTATACGTGAATGTGTACGTCTGTCTGCATGCAAGACTGGCTTGGCTAAGGCATGGCTTTTTCTTCTGCCTCGTGGAAAAGGAAGCTGAAGTTTTAGCCCTCCTTGCTATAATTTTCCATGGAAAAGAAGTGGAGAGCCAAGCTCCTCTCCTTTTCTTCTTCCCTTTATACAGCTTTCTTCTCATCCATTCGCATCGTCATCATCATCATCAGAATTCCCTGTGTCTAAGCCATGTTCTACAAGGGGAAAATAAACGATGGTGGTAGGGAGAAAAACTGAACTGCAACTGTTCGCTCGCATGTATCCATTTGAAAGTAATATGGGATGGAGTGGCCACAAAAGAAAAGGCTCCTCTTCTCCTTTCCTCTCAAGCCTCATCCGAGTAGAAAGATGGGGGAAAGCAAAGCAGGGCTTTCGAAAAAAACAGGAACGAAAACGAATCGGTGAAATGTGAATGAAAAAATGGAGTAGACTCCACTAGACTGGAGTTTTTTCGCGTACTAGAATTTGAGAAAGCTGGGGGTAAGGAATGCGAGCTGGAGCTGGAAGAGTTGCTTGGTCGTCGTCGCCGACGACTGACTGCATGGAATGAATAAAAGGGACGTACAGTGGATGCGGATGCCCGTACGTACGAACGGAGTGAAATAGCAAATCCATCTAATGCGCTATCCCCAATCCACACACATCCACTCAATGCAAGCAAGAAGGAATGCTTGCCTG
>JAHZNH010000273.1:0-19357 GCA_027744355.1 Tyrannoseira gladiata
GTGAGTGCATTTTCTCAAATTGTATTTAGGAATTTGTAATTACACTGTTCAAAAATTAAGAAGGAATTAGGGAGTTGGAATTAAATACTCAAAATTTGGTGTATCTTGTATTTTGGAATCATTTAAAAAATTCGAGGAATTGTACAACACTGGTAAATTCATATCGAAGGAGGAGGTTGTTCTTGTTACGCGGAGTGCATGCAATAACATAACCTACTACAACGTAAACGTGGTCGACGATTGCATGCCGAGCCAAACACGATACAATTTTTTCCCAATGTAATGGGGGGTTTGGGTTCCGCTCTCAATTGGAAATTGTAGCGATGCCAATAACAACAACAACAACGGCAACCTTTCAATTTTATTTTTACTACGAGCACTACTACTACTCCGCATTCAGCGAGAGCCCTACTTACATACGTCGGGCTCCTCAATTGGATGAGCGAGCGGTGCGGTGCAGGTACCTACCCGCCGAGTCCTCCATTTCCATTGCAAGTGTACCTACTTTCATGCGGGAGGAAACGGCTGCCCGGGGAAAGTATTTTTTCGGTGCTTACTTCCAATTCCAACTTCTTGAGTTTCGACATTCGATTTGGATGCCGACTGCGACGCGACGACTTTGCAAGCGGAGTTTGTTGCACTGTGGATTGTGGATTGCCGCCACGGTGGCACTGGCCCCGTCAGCCCACATTTTTATTCGGTGGACATGGGCAGACAGAGCTCCTTCTGACTGGACATTTTGTCAAATTATTTATTTATTCAGAGCTCTGCAGCACGATCGTCTCATTCTGCGACGTGTCCAGCCATGTCAATCCAAACGGTTATTAATCACTGTGCACTCTTAATCTTGATCGACAAGCATCAAGCATCCAAGAAAGTATTCATGTTTGGGCGATGCATGGGCAATCCAATCCAGTTCAATCCAATCCTTCGGGAGTTCTTGAGATGAGTACCTGTACCTATTTACCATCAGCATCATTGTCATTCAAACAAACAAGCTCATCAACCACAACCAGCCAGTCAGTCAGTCGGTATTTTATTTCGCATTATATTGGTTTGGTGAGTAGTACTGAATGCCCTGGGAAGAGAGTCAGGTTCAGGTTTCACTTGGTGCGTCCGCATTTCCCTAAGTAAATATCCCGAGTCCTTTCCTTCCCTTCCTCCCTTAGGCGAAGCGCCACATGTGTGGTGCAGTTCGGGCGAACTTAATATGCATATGAGGATGCCGGCTGGCCGAAGTCGGCATCAGTATGCATTTCTCCTGGAGCATGAAGCGATTTTTGAGGACTCACTTGTCTCGTAAGCTTTTTCTCTGAATCGTAAAAGGATTTCTGGGCTCTGGCTCGACTTCAAAACATCTTGTGCACCAACATGAATGAAATGCATTTTCTAGCCCCGAGGAAAGCACCATCCACATCATCATCTTCTTCTACTTTCATCTTGAGCGTCATCCTGCACCACTTTTTCTGGGGACTGAAGTCATGTGTTTGACTTCGAGTGAGCAGTAGTAGTAGTGTGCACGCATTTTTTTATGCTGCTTTCCTCGTAAAAAAAGAATTCAATTCAGCCATTTCGGGGACAGCGGGAGTCCCGATCATAACGCGATTTGGGGAGTATCGTGCAACCCGGCACCGAAGAAAAAACGAGGCTGCTACAGTACTTCCTCACTTCTTATCTGAGTACTTACTTCCCTGCTCCACTTTTTAAAGGCGCTACATAGCACAAAAAGATGTTTCCTCTCCCCTCTCCCCCTCCTCCTCTCCGTGATTGCTTGCCCCTTTCTCCGGGAATATTGAGTTGCCAAAAAGTCAACTGTTAATTTTCAAAACACTCTCCACCACCACCACCGACAAAATTTTCTCCTTCAGCCTTTGGGAAAGAAAGTATTAGTACAGTAGAGTTTTTTATGGGTAAACTTTCCTACGATTCCAATTTTCAGGAGGAAAGATGGGAATGGTGGAACAATATCCTGAAAAGTATTCAACAATTCCACATCTTAAAGGAAAACATTGCCCTTTAAAACTTCGCCATCCATCCATCCATTTTTGTTTGTTCCTTCATTTCACCTCGTAAAACCCGGAGAAAAAAAATTTTCATTTCACTGTTCCTTTTCCTTCCCGACCGACCGTATGAAAATTGTAGCTTGGAAGTTGCCCCGCTCCCAGACTTGGTGTTGGTGTTGAGGATGCGATCTAATAAATAATAAATGATTTTTCCCTCCTTCATTCCATCCAAGAAAACAAAGTTTCTTCTTCTGGCTTCTGAATTTATGGATGCACGATTACGAATCACTAGTCAGAAGTTTTTTGCTGCAGTAATGAAAAAAAAGTTGGGGAATGCACTTTCCAGAGGAGGAACTATCAAACTGGTGTGGAGTATTATTATTCTTTCGGAGTGAAAGTGAATGAGTTTTTCCATCTTGCACCACCACCACCACCACTGGATAATTTCATGGAGCATGCGAGCATGCATGACATAACAACAACACATGCAAATAAGCAAAGTAGTTGGAGTAGTACTCACTTATTGCATGCTCATCACACCACCATCACCCCCAACTCATTGTTTTTGAGGGAGGCAGCGACAGCTTGCTCGTATTATTCCACGCGCCAACTTCTCTTCTGTGTTTATTTCCGGAGTTATTAAAAAATGGAGTTGATGAGAGAAACTGGAAACAACGGGGAAGAAATCGACGCTTCAGCTCCAGTAGTTTATGAATTGTGTAGCCAGGAATGATTTATCTCGAGCCATAAATAAAAGTTTCGCTCTGGTTTAGGGGGTTTGTGGGAGCCCTCGTGATAATTTCCAGAGCTCTGCCCTTCCGATGACAAATAAATTGTGACTGTTTTCCTTCCGATGAAAAGCATTATGTGATGATGATTCATGGTCTGTTCTGGCCTGGTTAGAAATTCCAGGGAACCTCCATACTGATGCTTTATTTATTTATCAATTAGAGCCGGAGCCGGGCCTTCCTTCCCGAAGGCTTGTGTTTTGTGGTTTCATTGACTTTTCATTTAATTCTGTTTTTTACCATCCACATCGAGGAAAGAGGGATTCCTGGAAAAAAATTGGGTTTGTCCATGTCAATCCGCTCACTCGATTCGATTCGATTATGTAGTACTTCACCGCATTGTCATATTTCGCTATCGCACTGGAATCATATTTGTATTCATTTATGTAGCACCATTGCCGCCACCTCAGTAGGTTTTTTTCTGTGAGGCAGGCACTGAAGCGAAAAAACTGGAAGGGGAAATTAGAGCAATCTATTTTGGCCAGTTTTCTTGGAAAAATTGTTGTGAACCTTCCAGAGAAGTGGCAAGTGGCACGAGTCTCCCCATTTATCCATCCATATTGCATCGAAAAGGGAGAGACGGGAGACGAATGAATTGGTTCGGTTGGGTCGGAAGGAAAACAAGCGAGTCTTCTCATGTTCACCTTCCATTCCATTTTCCCTTTCCAGGAAAACCTTGGTATTTACGTGTTTATATTTAGCATCCATCGATAGCAGCTCTGTAGTAGTTTACTGTCGCTGGTAATACACCAGAACAAAAAAACGGGCTTTCTGTGCGGAGGTGTCAAATTTCCATTTTGGAATAAATGGGTGCATTACAAAATATGTACGGGGATATGGATTACGCTCAGGATAACCCCGAAAGGTAAAGAGTAACCCAATCCATCTTGATCATCGTCGTCCTGGCTTGACTTGACTTATCGATGCATGTAACTACTACTGTAGGCTTTGTTGTAAAATGAAGAGGAAAATGCGAGGGAGTCGTGCTGAGCTGAGCCTTGCTAAATAAAAATGCAAGCCTAGAGCCACACACTCTACGAGCAGCCTTGAATTCTTTATTTATGAAAGAAATATAAATGGCAGCACACACATCATTTACACTTTTCTCTTCCCTTCCGTCCCCATCAGCTCGCTCCAAGGTTTCTGGGTCGACTTTCGTAAACAAACGATATGGAAAACCTATTAATTAACGGTAGTGTGGCTATTGTCGTATAGAAGCCTTTGTGATGGCTCTAAGTGTAAGGAGGCGCCTGGGAAGTAAATTCGCGAACTGGTTATTTTTGGAAACTTGAAAAAAGTATTCGCGTAATGGACAAATCAAACTGAAGGGGGTCGACTTATCCTCCTTAATGATTATGCGCATTTAGCGAGTCTCCCCAGTGGTAATTAAGTTCTCGTTTGCAAAAAAATCCTTTCATACCTCCTCATTTTTTTGCATTACATTTATTCTCCATTCCAAACCCAACTTTTCAAAAGAGGGACTTTTTATTCCGCGTGCGAGCGAATGGAAATTGCACGAGGATGAGAATCCTCAAAAAAATGCAATTCATTTCCTCGGCTCATTCGGATCATGCACCAAGGATGCCAAGGATTTTCCTCCTTAATGGATCTTGTCAAGATTGTCTGGCGAGCTCATCTTATTTATTTCCACCTTATCCCTTCACTATCCCACATTCCCTGCTGAAGTGGAGTTGGGTGGGAAGTGGAGAAAATGGAACAATGTTGTAGAAGCCGAGTGAGTAGAAGGAAGCATTTCATGAAGACAACTTTTTATTGGAGATTCTACTCCACTCCACTCCAGCCGCCATCTCCTCACGATCAGTAGGTGAAAAGTGGTTTGGCTTGGCTTAGTATCCTGAAGTGAGTGAGCGAAACGAGTTTCCTTGCCTGCATCCATTCACTTCTCTTAGGTAGTTCTTTGGCTCCATATCAGGGCGAGGAATAAAGCGAGTATATTGTGGAACCGACTGGGAAAAGTTAAGGGTCAGTCCATTTCCGTGTTTGTGCTCTTGTTTACCCATCTATTTTTCGAGGGGAAGGTGGAAATGACGGCCCTATAAAAATATGCATTCAGGCTCAGAGCAAGTGAGTCAGTAACTTCATCTCATCTCATCTCCATTCCTTCTATAGCCTAGTGAAAGGTAGAAAGGTCATCCCTGTAGAAATTTGCATATGACTTCTGGAGTGTGCAAAAACTCGATACCTGTAAAGGAGCACAGGAAGTACTTAGTTGGCAACAAAATATACACTGCATACAACAGTTTTTTACCCGACGCCAACAGCAAACTGCTCTTGAGTGGACCGGGCCTGGCCACTCAGAATACAAAACTCTTGTCCGGTTCTCTGCTCTAGTGGACTCTTCTCGTATCATGGAGCTACTCGATCGAATGTAACCATTTTTTTCCAGGGGAAGCGGACCTATAAATAATGCATGTGGAGTGGAACGAGTTGTTCCTCTTTGATGATATGACACGACACGATACGATACGGTATAGGTCGTGTAAGTATACACTCATTCATTTTTTTGTGAGTGTTGGTCAAGGCCAGAATGAAAAGTGGTTTTTGGGGGACCGGTCTCGATTTATACTTCGGGGAAGCATTTCGAATTATTTGTCATGCATATTTGTATTTATGAGCGATGAATTGTTGCGATAATTCATGTGGAACAAAATGCAATCTGATCGAGGTAACAAATCCTGCGTTTTTCTTGGACTCACTTATGAGCATTAAAGTCTTCATTGTTTTCAGAAAATTGATGAACAGTCTCAAAATCTCGAATTCAAATATATTTAATTCTCCAGATGTAGTGGTTTGATCGCTTCAGTATTAAATCCATCATCATCTCTGCTCCACGCACCACTTTAATCCATTGCCAGAAATGGGCTAGTCTTCCGCAGGATTACATAATCTTACAATACAATGGTCGATTAAAACCTCCTACATCCTACATCATTACCAAAACCTAGCGTTGTGGCTGGCTTTCGAGTCCCGTCCACACAATTCTATCATCATTAAAACATTAAAGTATTTTCGCTGTGACTTGTGAGGAGGAACTATTTTTGCAAAAGTTGAATAACAATAGCTTCCATTCTGGAATCTGGATCTGGATAGAGGTTCTTTCCGGGGGAGGGGGGCTGACTCCCTCCTCAGAGTTTTCCTTCTCCTCAGATCGTTATAAGTTTTTTGGTCGGGGAGGATGCCAAAAAAACGAAGCCACAACAAAACACATCAGAGCACAGCACATTAATATTCCGCCATTCTCCCATTTCCCTTTTACATTGTGCAGGCAGACATTATACATTGTAATCGTGGGAGCTAATGCTGCAGCATCACTCTTTTTGCGTTCATTGTCACAGAGTTAGGCTGAAGATAGGCAACTGAACTTAAATCATTTTAAATGGTCTCTATTCCGCTGCTCAACTCAACTGCACGAAATTATTGTCTTGGTTTGCTCTTGTATTCTGTTTTCCTCCTCATCCTCCTCCTCCCCTTCTGGCGGAGGCAGAGGAAGAAAAGCGAAAGGATAATGTTTATTCATAAAGCCCCTGCTCTGGTGCTATTACAATGAGCTCTGATTTGTAAAGAGCCATTAAAGCCTCTCCACTCGAGAATTAATGATGACCTCTGAGCCATCCAAGCCAAGCCAATAGTAATAGTCTTGAAATATCACTTGTACGAACGAGAAATGCAATGTCCTCAAGTAGCCAAGTAGGCGAATGCTCTGAACAGAGTCATTTCATCTCGGAGAGTTGAGATGAGATGAGATGAGTGGAGATTTATTACTAGAACTTGTAATCTGTATCTTTACTCAGGCAAGCAGCACCACCAACTCCACACGAAATAAGTATCTGAATGGGGATTCATCCACTCACTCAGATGGACATGGAGATACTTAAAATTCCCACTGTATCTAATTTTGCCACAACAATAATTTTGCAATAATGGAGAGCGAAAGCATCATCTCAGTATCAGAGCCAAGTCCATTCATTCGACTTCGACTGAATATCTACGCACCCATTCGAGGAAGATGAAGCAGTTGGGGAAAGTGAAATCATAAAAAAATGATGTCAACACAGAATTTTAGTCTCTTCTTCCATCCTAGTATTTATAATGTATATCTTCTAATATCTAGTGCATTTCGCTGATGATTTCGTCTATCTCATTTGTTATTGGACCGTATTCTCGGAAATAGTTCGCGGACCTCGAATAGAGCACGGGTCTGAAATAGAACGCGGGTCCTTAGTACGTTTTTTTATTCATGCTTGTGTTAAAAATAGCACTGGAATCTTAACGCCTACCTTTAGAATTCCGTTTGGGGCTAAAAATATCCTCAATTCAGGACTAAATTGACCAAATTGCTCAGAAAACATTAGTAAAATATAAAATTTTGAGTCATGTACAGAAAAGAGAAAGAATAGGACGTGGGCCGGAAATAAAGCGCAGGTCTAGAATATACCGCGGAGGGTCCGATTAAATCAAAAAATTTAATAGAGTGCGGGTGCTCTATTTCCGAGAATACGGTATTTAGAGACAGGAGCTCCTTCCACAACACAACACTGCACCAGCTCAGCTCACCGCACTGCACTTGAGTGCGTGCGTGTTCCAATCCGCTTTTGAAATTGGATCAGATCAGAGGAAGACTGCTCACTCATGTCTGTCTATTCTTCATGTTCTTGTTGTTGTTGTTCACTCGTGAATTTTTAAGTAGCAGAAATCTCTCTAGAAAATGCCTCTACTCCGGTTCCTCTTGACAGCCTTGTGTTTTCCTGCTTGATTGAAATTATTCAGAGGAAGATACTTCATTGTGCTCCTCTCAGTCCTCTCTTCAGAGGAATTATTATTAAAAACTCCAACAAGTAATAAATGCCATTAGGATCGAGGCAGAGGAATGTGAAAATGCTCTTTTGAGAACGGATGAATGAATCAATGGCCGGGGAAAAGATTACATTCTTCTAATCCACTTGGGTTTTTAAGCCTCCGTGTTCCTTCGTGATCCCTTCATTTCACCGCTCCCTAATATCTGCTTTCTGCATCTCTGTGGTTTGGTCTTGAGAGTGGTTCCCTGCACCATCATGATCATCATCACCACCACCATCAAGTCAATTCCATCGTCACGATCGTCAGTCCATCCATTTGACTTTGACTCGAATTGCAGTTAATCTCCAACTCCAACTAAAAATATTTCCTTTTTCCTAGAGGAACAAAAAGTGACAAGATATGATGTGATGTGATGTATGCACACTCACTCACTCACTTCATTCGTCAGCAGCGCAATTCGAAGAACCGTAAATTGGGGATAAATGACTCCACCAGAAAGAAGAGCACTACTGCAGTAGTTGTGGTGGTGGAGTCATCATAATGATAACGTGTTTTCCTCGAGCAAAACACACATTTTTTCCTTTTCTTGCTCGGTCCCGATGAGTTGCGATGGATCTGTTCAATTTCTTGGGGTTTTGGTTTTCGCTATGGGGCATTTTTAATCTCCCCGGCCCAAAAAAAACTTGAGCACATTAAAGTCAGTAGAGTGGGAATGGGGGAAATGCCACTCACTCACTCGGTCAGGGAGATTAGAGTGTGAAGAAATTACTATCACGAGTGCTACTGCTACTGCTCCTTTCAGGAAGATTTCCTTCTAGCTCGATCCCTCCCTTTTCTTAAACTTTGACCCTTGGCATTTCCCAAACATATCAGAGGAGTAGCAAGTCCATAAAAGAAAAAACTGAAAATGGAATCGTGTCGGGCTAGAAGAAACCACTGCTGCCACTCCTCTGTATCCTTTTCACGAGTTCCCCTTTTACTTTTTAGAGGAATTATCTTGCTCCATATACTTCCCTTCCAGAAGACATTAACACAAACTCTTTAATAATTTGCCCTCAGTGGCTGGAAGTGACTGGAGGGAGCTGGAAAAAGTAGATCACGACACACACACACACCCAACCCAACACATAGAGTTCCAGTTGGATAAGGAGAACAGAATTGTGGAAGCCAAGTATTTAGCTTGGCTTCCCAGCCCTAGCTCCTTCTGAAAGTATTTTTGCTTGAACTATATCCCCCCCAAAAAATATGAATAATGGATGGATTATGATATGATAGGAGATGATAGTGTGGAAGAATGTATTTAGTCTCCTCTATCCATGCTCATGCATTATTCTGTGACAGTGTCAGCCAGCGCTCCATTGTTCCCCAACCCAACTCGATACGCGGTGTAATGATAATGGGCACGACAGATAATAAGTTGATAAGTGTCCCTGCAAATGATAATGGCAATCTGGCTGCGAAACAGACGCACTCTTAATGACGAGATATGATACGATACGCCAAGAATTTATTGTTTGAGGAAGAGATTTCCTCGGAAAAACAAAATCCTTCTGAGGAAATTCAGCAATTCCATACATAAGTACTTTTTTAAATGTCTGACATTTGACAATGAAGCGGAGTAAGGAAGGCTACACAGTTTGGTACTTACTGCTCAACTTTTAATCTTGGAAAATAAGCTGGAACTGGAAGCGCTTCTCCTTCCCAACAGCAACATTACTACCGAAATCTGTCTTTGTCTAATCTAAATGAGTGCGGACATAAAACTCGACTCCAAGCTCGAGCTGGAACCGTATAGCTGGCTTTCTGATTTTTTCCTCGAAGGAGCGGAACCTCTCAAGTGGAAAAAGTAAAACAAAAAAGTTATTAGAAAGGACGGGCAACAATGAAGCAGAGCAAGGATACACAGTTTGGTACTTACTGCTCAACTTTTAATCTTGGAAAATAGGCTGGAGCTGGAAGCGCTGCTACTCCCCAACGGCAACATTACTTCCGAAATCTGTCTTTGTCTAATCTAAATGAGTGCGGACATAAAGCTCGACTCCAAGCTCGAGCTGGAACTATAGAGCTGGCTTTCTGATTTTTTTCGGTAAAGGAGCGGAACCTCTCAAGTGGAAAAAGTAAAACAAAAAAGTTATTAGAAAGGACGGGCAATTTAGGGGAAATTGTGAGACGGAAGCACGAGCTAAGAACTGAGCGGTTAAGGAATACATTCCGTGATCACGGGAAAACCCCATGTCCGCGCTCGGGAAATGAGGCTTAATTTTTTTTCTCGACGCCTGAAAATCTGTTTGAAAGGTAACGGAATGAGATGAGATGGGATGGGAAACATGAAACAGGCTGGGGGAATGTATAAAGGGGTATCGGGATTGGGCTCGAGCAGATTGGCTCGAACTGAGTAAGATTGAGATTCCTCCTTAAGAAAAAACATTTTTGTGGGGAGGGGGGATCTACTTACTCGGGCAAGGGAAAATATTCAGATCCCAGATGTTTGGAATGGCTAGCTGTAAAGTACTGATACTGATATTCTGTACTCCAAATATTGGAGTGATCATCATCTTCAGGGGGAAAAACATGTTCCGGACAGGGGCATTATCATAATTCGGTTCGGGCCTATAAGTAATATACAGAGTACTGGCTTGGCTTCGCTTGTGCGATATTATTATTAAAAGGGGTGAAGTTAAAAGACATCTTTAACCCGTTCGGAGGAATGGGTGCATCATTATTATTATGTATGCTCCGCAGATGTTTAGCAAAGGAGGACGACAAGTCAAGTCAAACAGGCTGGGGATAAATACGAATTTTTTTCCTCCTTCTCCCCAGAAAATTTCTTTTTCATGCTCTAGGAAAAAAAATTAGAAGTTGTACATTCAGCACTGCCACAGTTGTAATGTGTAAGTTGGAGTATGAATGAATGAATGTAGATTTTGTGCTCTTTTTGGGTTTTTTCTCAGTTTTGGGGAGAAAATGGAGTTGTTGAAACAACCAAGATAAAGGAGGAGGAGATGTTGATGTTGATGTTGTTGATGTGCAGTATGAATAATGCTCTTTGGGTTGCATGACGAATGAAGAAGGATGAGAGCTTGTCTGAGATCACGATCATGATGATGATGATGATGATGGTGATGGTCCATATGTGAGCTTGTTATTTATCGGGGTTTTTAATGCAAAATACATTTTTTATATAGGGCGGAAGCAGAAGCATTTAGGGAGAGTGTGTTGTGCAAACAAACAAATATAATATAATGCATTCACCACTGAGGCTGTTTCATTGTGCACCAGGCAGCCAGTCATAGCCAAGATTAGATCAGAGTGAGATAAAAAAAACATGGAGGGAGTAAGCAAATGCCTTATTTTTTTGTCCTTTTTCGCCGACAACGGCAATTTCCAGGCAATGTGAAGACAAGACCCAAGACCGCAACTCCGAATGAATTTTGCATGCGAGCTTCAGCACCAACTCCACTCCAGTGTGGATGTGGATGTCTGAAATTGGGACAAAGTAAATTGAATTAAAGAGAGAATATGCATTCGCACAATGTATTTAGTTGTTTCGTGACCTTGCCCAGCCTTTTAGGATTCGTTTGCACGGCATAATAAATTACTTAAGTGCAGAGGAATAGAGGATCGGCTTGCCTAGTGGCCCGGTCCACTATTGCAGTTGATTGCAACTTAATTGCACAATACCAACGTCGTCGTCATCGTCGTCTGTGGAAATCCTAAGTCTGGTTGAGTGAGTGCCGGGAGGCGCATTAGCATTTCTTCCATTCACTTATTCCTTCTTCCTGGAAGAATAGATATTCGTGCTACCTCCTCAATTATTTACTAGCATCCCATCCCGGTAGCATTTTATTTCTAATGTCTGGAAAAAACTGGAATGATTCTGAATATACTACATAGTCCTCACATTTTTTCCGGGGGATATGGGCATATCCATCGTGTAATTTCATATGGATGGGCAGACCTACTTTTTCCTCCTTTCCCTCCATCTGCAATGCATTAGCTCCAGCGTGCTCTCCTTTCTTTCTCCAGCCATCCTTTTTTTCTACTGAAGGAAGCACACACAGAGAAAAAAAACTAATCCAGTCGAGCCAAGCCGGGTTCAGTGTCCGCATGTCTGCCCTAGACTTTTCCTTTTTTCTCGCTCCAGCATTTAACGGCGACGATTTTCGTATTGTATCACCATCACCATCACTGAAACTATTATACTCCTGCTGGTTCGTCGGCGGTGCAACATTTTCTCCAGCTCTGGAATATATTTCTACTGCTGAAAGCTCCGAGTACTTTCCTGCTCATCCAGCTATAGCTCCAGCATTTCCCTCCAGTCCAGTGGAATGGAGGCATGATCGTCATCGACAGCAGGAGCTAAAAAAAGTTTTATTTCCAGCAAACATGAAAAATAGATGGGAGATGGGAGCATGCAGTTCAGCTCAGCTCAGCAGCGTAAATCGCTAAATATAGCGAAATGAATGTACATAAAATACCAGCAGACTACTACAGCTTCTACTTCCCTTCCACTCTTCATTTCTTTTTTTCCAGTCTTCCTCCTAATGGATTTACTTATTTTTTTTGCATGCTTCTCTCCTCTCCCCACGAAATTCTATAGTGCCTTCGCTTCCCTTTTCTGAGATCTGAGATGCATGCATGCATGCTTCGTTGGCATGGCATGAATCCGGATTCGGTGAGAATCCCGCCACGAAAAAAGCGTCTCCAGTCTCCAGCATTTCCATTATTATTGCATAATATTACGGTACTCCTCCTTCCACCACGTTTTCTCCATCGGAGCTAGACTCTCTGCTAGAGTTCCAGTGTTCGCATTTTGGATTCATACTTATTTTTACTTGGCTTCTCCAGTCCTAGTGGTGCCTTGAGGCTTCCTATCCGAGGGAGGAAGGGAGGCTGAGGAGGAAGACAAGAGACAACGTGCACGGCTCAATAGAAAAGGAAAATGTGCTGTGTGCTCCCCTTTCTAATGTAATAATGCTTTCAACTCTTTTCAGTGGTGGTGCCATCACATCGCTACTTTACTACTCCAAACGACTCCAGCGAGTGCGAGTACCATCATCATTCCTTTTCCTCACTGCTTGGTAGGTTCAGCTGCACGTTTTAGCCATGCCATGAGATGAGATGTTTTCTCCCATTACGTCGCATCGCCTCGCATCGAATCCATTCCATTCTCCTCCAGAGAGAGAGAGATGCTTTCACTCCAGCTCCTACTCCAGTCTCCTCATGTAAGTAGGTAGCTGTAGCTACCATGCACTGCAGCAGCAGCAGCAGCATTCTGGAGTTGTAGTACTAGGAGTCGTAGTACTTGTTCAAGTTGTAGGTTGTAGGAGTATTTTTTTTGTTTGGTTGAGCAGGAACCTACGTTATCGACCCTGAGACCGGTCGATATTCCCATGGTTTGTGAGAAGGAGAGAGAGAGTGTGTGTGCTCTTCCTGTAGTTTTTCCCGGATTTTCCACATTTTCTGTGAAAATGCGAAGAAAAAAACTTTTTCTCAGACCCAGAGTATCACGACCACCATTCATGATGATGATGATGACGATGATGGGGATGGAGATGGGGAAAAGCGATGTAACGAACATAGTACAATGGAGGGGGTTATAGGACATGAAGGGAAAATATTTGAAGACTATGTCCCCCAAAAAAATCTATAAATAGGGTACGGCTCACCGTCGTAAAGAACAGTTTCCTGGAGAAAAAAATATCCTCGCATGGGGATCGTGGATCGTGGTACGCTTTCCCCGGAAGAGGTAAAAGTTCAAAGTAGCAGTGTACTCTATATAGTTACTCCTTTGTCCTCACATCTTGTAGCCAGGGAAAGAGTGCGTTCGGGGGAAGATGACGATGACGACGATTACGGCTGAAAGAATGGGGAATTTTTGTCGCATCTTTAATATCCATGCTCCATGCATCCATCCTTGTGTTTACCATGATTTGCACCGTGTGTGCTCTCCTCCTCCTTGATTGGAGCCACTCAACCGGAAGAAAAATAAACTTGGATTGGTGATGCGATGATTGGACCATGCAGTGAGTCGCTCATCTATCCTCCAGAAATAACTTATTGGACTTTGTTTCAGCTGCTGTGTAAATTTCCCCCTGAAAATAAATTGCACGTAGGACTGGGCCATATAAATACTACATCGTCATTTTTAGAGTCTCCTTACATTCCTGGAGACATATATCGATCCATTTCCACTTCCGCTTGAATTTACAATGCGGAAAGGATGCGAGCGCGGAGGTAAAGTTTGTTCCGGTGAGACCTAAATAGGAAGTTTTCCCGGGGAAAAACAACGACGAAAAGTATCTAGAGCATCTCCTCCTGTTCAGAATGGATGGATGGATTGGATCGATGAGGATGCATGAGCACGACTCCCTGAATTCCGGGACTCGACTGGGAGGAATTTTTTTCCTGTGAAGAATATTTAGAACAAAGAGTCTTCTTTTGTGGTATGGTATGGTATGGTAGACTCGATCGGCTGCATTAATGGAGCCATTACCCTCGATTTACATATCTGCAATAGAGGATATACTTACGTTACTAATAGTTTATATGCAATGTCAAAGACTCTTTCTCTCTTGAAGCACCTGATTCAGCGGAATTCCCATTTTCGAAACAAACAAAATTAGAGGACACCATTTCCCACCAGGACGGGAACTCATTCACCCGCACAATCATTTCCCCTCCACACATTTTGGAGGGTTTTTTTGTGGAGCACGGTCCAGAATATGCTTATTTCCATGGAAGTAGGACTTCCATTCACCATCGACAACTCCGGGATCTGGAATATCTGGATCCCTAGATATTGTGACAAGGAGGGAGAGAGGATGATAAAAATGGGATTCCTGTTTTCTCATTTTCCCTCCTGCCATTCTTTCTCCAGTATGAGTAGTAGTACTAACACCGTTATGGACTGACGTTCCAAATTCCATTTTTTTCGCGACATGTCTCCTATCTTTCTCTTCTCACTCCTGGAAAATCCGATTGAATCGCAAGAGGTATTACAGTGGAGGGGAGTGACATGCGAAGACGGAATGGAAGGGATAATAATAATTCGGGGGAATTGTGGAGAATCCATGGCATGGACTATGATATGATACGATATGATGGCGATAACAATGTGATATATTGCACACGAAGGTGGAATGGAGAAAAAAGGAGGTCTCCTCTTGAAGGGAGCGGGAATATATTTTGTCGATTTCCTCATTTATTCCGCCATTATTTTACTGATGACCGTCATTTATCGTGAGGTCTGAGAAAAATGAAAAGTATTTCGTTCGGTTCCGGGTACTTCAATTCATGTTACTGCTATGATGCTGATGCTCTTTTCCCCTTTCTGAGGAGGAAGGAATTTCCTACTGGGGATGTGTGGGGGAGCAAGGAAGTAATTCCATTTTTCCGTGTGGCGAGAGAAAAATTGCAAGATCAATAGTCACGGGCATTTTTTACTGAGAACGGACAAGGAACAATTTTTGCTGAACCTGAACAAAAAGCTCCAGGATCGCTCCAGCAAGTAAAGATGACCGATTGGTGAAGGAACACTGAGGAGCTTTTGTACTGGGGATGTCGGAATAAACTTGGGAGTTTTTAAAGCTGGAGGAGTAGTTGTTCTGGTTGAGAGCTCTCCATTGTTCATGCCTGATAATGGATGGCACGTGCACCATCATTATTGAATAGAATCCCAGCTTTCAGCCCTCCCTTGATTTCTTCTTCTTCAATGAAATGATAAATACGTCGGCTGACTTTCTAAGGAGAAATTTGATAAAGCTAGAGCTGGAGTAGTAGCAAGTGGCAAGTAGGATTAATTTTGGAGGCGTGGAAAGCCACTTGACTGGAGAAGTAAGCACTGACTTACCGAGTGAAGGGTCACATTTCAGATTTTGGAGGGAGGGATGAGGGGATTGATGGGGGCACATTTCTTCATGAGACGTACTTACTGACTTTCTAATGGAGTGAAGCTGAAAAAATTTGGGGACTGAGATGTCGAGATGCCTTCGAGTACGAAATGATTTGCTCCGATCGGATTAGCAGATCCCTCCTCCTCTCTATCAAACAAGAGTCAATCGGAACCAGGAAAAGATAGATTCCCTTCCTGAATATCATGAAATATATATGTACTTGTGACAGAAACAAAGAGCATGAAAAACACAACTAAACTCCAGATCCAGTAATGTACCAGCACCAGCAGGAGAGCAGGACGACCGCAAAAGTCATGAGAAAGTTTGATAGAATATCCGGGAGAAGTGAAACTGGCACTAGCACTGGCGGTCACTCTATGGCGGAATGGAAAGAAGTGGCGGGAAAAGTTGAGTGAAAGCGAACTATACTTACTTTCAGACTCAAACTCTTTCCTGGTGTTCAGTCCAGAGTCCAGTACAAGTTATCGAATGGATCGGTATCGGTGGGAATCGTGATTCCCTGCGTGAGCAAAGAATAGCACTGTCTTCGAATGAATAGAGTGACAGCTTCTGCCATGAGATTTGATAGGAAATACAGTGGTACTATGTGGGGGAGTACCAGCACCAGGAGAGCCCCCAGTGAAAACCAAACCACTTGATTGCAGGATATGATGAAGAAAAGGAAAAAAGTTGGCTTCATCCTGGATCCTGGATGTATTATTTTCTTCCAGGAGAAAGTCGCCACCAGCCTCCAGCCTCCTCATTCAGAGAGAAAATCCCAGTCAATAGAAGTAAATGCTTCCAAGGAAGTAAATGGGAAAGGAACATTGGATTCTCTGATGAATTTTCTCATCCTTTCAGATGAGAAAACGAATTGCATTGCATTCCTGCTCCTAGCGGGAGCCTTTATTCCTGGTGTATCTATTGTGTTGTGTTGGAGTTGGAACTGGAGCCGCAGTGATGTGATGAATGCCCTCACCCAAACAAGAGATTTGCAATGGGGAATAAAGAGCACTGTGTATTTCCTTCCAGTTCGATCTGTTTGCCGCAGTTAGGAGTTTGGAGGTGTAGGATTTCTATTTACTGAAAGCTGAAAGACGAAACATGTAAAAGCAATAAAATGTACATCCCTACTCACTCAGAGATGGATAAAAAGTCAGGGGGAAAGCCGGTGAGTGAACGGGTGAGTGAATGACGGAAGCAAAACCAACCAACTGATGGGTGATTCGGATTTGAAGAAATGGGTTATGGATTTTTTCTGGAGGAATAAGATCTACCCTGTGCTTAAAATAATGTTTTGCTGTTGAAAATGGAGGAAGTAATGGATATTCCGTGGGCTTAAGATGGAAGATGAAGATGGGTTTTGGTATTTTCTTGTGTGCGGTTGAGAATGACTGGATCATCTTTGAACCCGTCGAATAACTACAATTTTATATTCGAGTTTCTTTCCTTTCCCTTCCATCCTCCATTTTTTTCAATCGGTTCTCTTCCTTTGCGGTTTGAAGCTCTTTTGGCGGCATCAAATTCAGATGTCGGTCTGGCCTGTCTATCCATCCTAGGAGCCCTCTCTGAGCGACGAGTCAGTCACTCGGTGAGCCAGTTTGCCTTTTTTGCCAGCGTCATTGTTTTCCTTACAGTTTTTGGAGGAACGAATGAACGAAAGAACGGGTTTTTTCGGTGGTGGAGTCAGTCTTGACTTGACTTGAAGCACGTTCTCGGATGACGTGCGACTGACATCCATTTTTTAAAAAGGGAGCTCCTCTCTCAAGACATGAGTTTTTTTGGGAGAAGGAAGGAGTTCTGCTAACTTCTCGCAAGTCAGTTCCCATTTTCCATCTCTTTCACGAGGGAAAGAATGGGACGCGACGGGGAGAATGGAGAACACATTATTGTATTGTTTCCCAGCGAGCGACTCCTTCAACTACTTAGTACATATTCATGCTCTTCTCCTCAGACGACTTCATACTCCCAGGAACACATCTCTCAGAGGCTTCTTTTTTTTGGCATTTTTATGAGCTCAAGTGGGCATGGAAGTAATCCCAAACAATTAATTTGAACATGGGAGTCCTTTTGTGCTAAATTTTACTAGACAAGCTTGACCTTTTCTTTCCTAATTCCCTGAAACAAGTGGAGCATTCCAAGTTCCACGACGCTACTGCTGTGCTATGGCATTCGAGTGAGGAGACTCGTCTCTCTGAAGCAGCATTATTATTACTCTTTTCTTCTTGAGATTACACAGACGCCACGCCAGAGAAAAAGAGAGTTTCGCTTGGCATTCTTCTCTGGATGACTTGTGTATAAAAAACCAAATTACGAATGACAATGATGACGGTTTTAATATCACGAAAGTATTTATAGAGAGTCATACACTTCACGCTCCCCAAATAAAAGTTGACTTTAAGTATAAACAAAAAATTAGGGAAATGGCTCATTTTTTCCCCCGAGAGTGAAGTGAAGTGGTCTGGCTTTTGTATGGGAGAATTGAATGACATAACTAGTATTAGCGAGCTAAATCCTCCCAGCCTATAAATACGAGCATAAGTCTTGACTCTGGTGAATGAAACTAAATAGTAGTGGGCGACTGACTTCATGTACACCAATCCAAACCAATCCAACCAGACAGACTTTTTTTGAAACTTCCCATTTCCTACACCATTTATGCATGTTTTTGTTTACAGCAGAGCAGTTTTTTAAAGAGAAGTTCTCCTTCTCATTCCCATGCATATTCCCTCTGGAGGGAGAGGTTCTTTCCTCTTTGCCAAATGCTTTTTAAGACTTTGAGCTCAGTTAATGTATGACTCGGAGCGCTTAAATATGACACGATCTGGATATTTCATTGTGATGTTACCCAGTGCCCGAGAAAAAAATATTGCTCACTGACTCAATCTCTTGTTTTTGGTGGTGGGGGAGAGCCATCTTCTTCTGGGGGTTTTTAAAGAGGCGCCAACCATTTACGCTATTATGGAGAAGAAAAAAATTACTTAAGTAGTACTTATTTACTTTCGTAATTACTCCCATAAACCTATCAAACCTCGTTCCAATTGATTTTTTTTGTTTGTTCAGGCTTCATGTGTAGCACTGGCCATTTGAGTTTTTATTTACATGCCTCGCATTCCGGAATTGAAATGGGGCTCGGAGTCGCAGGGAAGCCATTAAGGGTGGAATTCCCACACATTCTCCAAGCCAGGACTGATTCCAGCCAGTCTCCTTTTACGTGCCTATCTTATCAAGTGGAAGGAGATTAAGCACCGTAAAATGGCAATTAAGTACGATAGTATTTACTCTGGCTTCTGAAATGCTCATGTGAAGTGAGGATGTACTCATGTTCAATGAGGAAGAAAACAAAACAATGTTATTCATTGAGAGTATTTTTGTGAGAGGTCAAGGAATTTACCCTGTGACATCATGGTTGATGGTTAATCGCCTAGAAAAGAGGAGTGCTATGTGCTATTTACGATTAGCATCCATGAAGTTGTTTGAATAGGCTTAAATAAAGTGAGAAGGAGATCGCACCAATATTAGAGATGGCCTCGGTAATGTACAACTTTAACGAATGGAATTTTTTGAGATGATAAGCAAAAGTCAACGAGTTCATTAAGGTCGTAGCAGTAGCTTATCTAAAATTTTAAAATGGAGGATCTTAGAACAATAACAATGGCTGGATGAAGCGTGCATACACGGCATTTTTTTTAAAATTCTGCATAATTTGAGGTAATATGTACTTAATTAGTTTTTTTCCTTTTTGAAACAGGCGTGCTATGAACTGGAGCGGTGCCTGAAGGAAGACCCATATCCAACAAAATGTCGTCATTCGAATCCGTCCTTTGCCGACTTGGGCTTAGAAAGCTCCGTC
>JAHZNH010000274.1:0-14587 GCA_027744355.1 Tyrannoseira gladiata
GCAAAATTATGTTTCACTTATAAATACTAGACGAATAGTATTCAATTCAACTGTTGATGTTTTGGTCCCCTGATGTAATGCCGACTCACTAAAAAAGTGAAACGAGAAAAAATCTCATCTGCTGAAAATATCCATTTTTACAAAAGAAGCTAGGTCGACATGCGGCATGGTTAGTTCCTCTTCCCAAATCAAAATAGTAAACAAACGAAAAAGTATCATTACATCATTATCATCTGATATAGGTTGACAGTCACGTCGCTAAAAAAACATTAAATTGTTAATATCTATATTCGTTTAGTTTTATGTTACAAGTTCGGTAATCATATTCATTACAGTGCTAAATTGTTTGGTAAAAGAGTTAATACCTTTCACATTTTCGATTTTCATGTAATTTAAAACGCAATAGTTTGCGGAATATAATCCGCATCCACAAAAACCGTCGAAGCTATTTGCGTTAATCACCACCACCTGAAGTAGAAGTGCTGCTGTTGGTTTGGTCAAGTGATTAGTGAAACGGAACGTAACACACAGCATCCACTCGGCAACGACGGTTTTCAAGATGGATAACAATAACCGACAAAGTGAAAATGACCAGACCCAAGCCCAGCCGGCTTCCTATGGTGTGACTTCGCCAATTTCCTTGGCAGAGCCTAAGCCACAAGATATCAAGCTGAGTAAGGATTTGGAGGCGGCTTTGAAGCCTCATGGAATGTTCGAAACTACACAGGAGTTGACTCACCGAATGGAAATCTTGAGCAAGTTGGACTCCTTGGTAAAGCAGTGGGTGAAGGAAGTAAGCATTCAAAAGAGTATTCCTCCTTCCGTTGCAGAACATGTAAGATTATACATTTTTCACGTTAATTTTTATTTTTACCATTGCATTGCTTACCAGTTTTATAAATAATTCTGTCACTGATTGGTGGAATATTGCATCCTCGGTTAGGATCAAGACTTCTTTGAACTTATTAAGTAAAAATTAAGTATGATATTCTTTATGCAGTATGTACTTACCATGCTTTTTTGTGGGATTTCAGCTCGAGGAATTTATAGCAACGTGTTAGGGTATTTCGGTGGTGTTTCTTGGGCTATGCTGGTGGCCAGAACATGTCAACTTTACCCAAATGCTGCTGCTTCCACGCTTGTTCAGAAATTTTTCCTAGTGTTTTCAACTTGGTCGTGGCCGAAGCCAGTATTTTTGAAATTGCCAAACAACCAGGTAAACTACGGTTTCCAGATTTGGGACCCTCGCATCAATCCCAGTGACAGATACCATTTGATGCCGATTATCACCCCTGCTTATCCACATCAAAATTCTACGTATAATACAACGGTGTCTACCAAACATGTGATTACTGAAGAATTGAAACGGGGTACGTTCACAATCGGTTGAAATCTTTGTTAAAATGAAAAGAAAGCTTATTTTATTCGCAAAATTAGTGTTAAGAAAATATTAATGGTCTCGTTTCAGGTTTGGAAATCACTGAAGAAATTTACAACAACAAAGCCACGTGGGATAAACTATTTGAACCACCCAACTTTTTCCAGAAATATAAGTGAGTATACAACAATGTGACAAGAGCATTGCTGAAATTATCGAATAGTGGTAAATGTAGAACCATAGCAGCATGATTGGATGTTATATTAATTTTGTTTGTCAACCTTTTTAGGCACTTCATTGTATTGCTTGCTAGTTCAGATAGTGAAGAAGACCAGCTTAAATGGTATGGTCATGTAGAATCCTGTCTCCGGAAATTGATTGCTGCGTTGGACAGAAACCCACACATTGAGTTGGCCCATATCTGGCCAAAGTCTTATAGTCCAGTAATCCCAACCATACGGCCAACCATTCAATGGTTTATCGGTTTGGAATTCACCAAGATCGGAAATTTAAATGTAGATTTAACGGGAGACATTTTGAACTTTACCAATACGGGTAAGTGTACCTGTTCTGGCTAAAACCTGAGTTTGAATCGTAATTGTGTGGTGACTAATTAGCATAAACGTTATGTTTCTTACAGTTAAACTCGACGGAGAAAGACGGAACATATATTATGAAGGCAACGGCATGGAAATTGACGCAAGATATGTACGAAGGAAGGACTTACATGCTTATTTACCAGTTTCAGTCATAGGAAAAACCAAGAAGGTAAATGAAAACAAAAAGAATTATTGGATTTTATTTTCCTTTAATTCTTTATAACTGTTCGTGAGCTGGAAACAAATCAGGTTTTAAGCGTCTTTGTTTGTTGTATTTTGATTAACAGGAAGGCGAAGAAAGTCGCAAACGCAAGAAGTCTAACTCCATTAGCAAGGATGGGAGTGAGAAGAAGCGCAAATCTGAGGAGGTGAGAGAAAGGGTTAAGAGCGAGTAAACGTGAATCCTCTGGTCACTCATCAAGTCGTACGACCTGAAGTATTCGTTTGTAATTCAGTTTTGTGGATGGACTTGAAAACGTGAAATGCACAAAAAAATCTTCATTGAAAGCGATTTTACTATCCGCACTTTTTCTTTTCAGAAAAACAGCCGATCTATTTCGACACTAAAGCATACATAATCAATTTAATGTAAGCTCTACTCTTATAATTATTATAATGATATTTCACTATATTGGATTGTCAAATGTAGGTTAACCAATCTCTGAATGGAAGTGTGACAAGCGTGACCGATGATTCATTTGTTAATAATTCACAAGATGCCTCTAATTCTTCTGATTTGGTAATTGCGACATTTTATTTAAGGTGGCACTAATTTCGGAAAAAATTATAATTAATTCATAGGGTAACCTCTTTTAATCTTGTTACAGCTTGAGGATTCTGCTTCTGAACCAACCGAAACTACGGCGGCTCGAAACGTAATGGCTCCACCTTCTTCAACCATCAGGGCTGGCGAGGTAAATATAATCGTAAGATAACTTTACTTACTTTTTAATCTACCAAGAAAGAATTGATTTCTGTTAAAAGAGGGAAACCTCCTTGTTCTGTGTCGCAGGGCGTAACAGCGTAAAGTGGTGTCGATCTAATGGAGGTTTCCAATGACATGATGCTTCGAGCAACCATTGTGAATTTATGTATTCAATGTATTTAAAAGATTTTGTGACACTGGCGTTTATGGTGTTGTATGGTGGTGTTAAACTGTTGGATCTTTCGGATCCATTATTTCAGTTAATTAGGGCATCATCGTCAGCATAAATACTCTCTTGCATTNTGATGCTTCGAGCAACCATTGTGAATTTATGTATTCAATGTATTTAAAAGATTTTGTGACACTGGCGTTTATGGTGTTGTATGGTGGTGTTAAACTGTTGGATCTTTCGGATCCATTATTTCAGTTAATTAGGGCATCATCGTCAGCATAAATACTCTCTTGCATTTATGGACGGGAGAGACATATAAGCCAGCAAACTTGTACATTTTATCCAATTTTTGCGTTTGCAATAGAAAAAAACACTTTCTCGTTTCTTGTGAGTTTCTGTGAATTAAATAGTATCAAATAATAGTAATTATTGTTCGTTTTTGTTTAAAGTCGCGCAAATTAAGTTATTGATGTGTGTTAATGAGTTTTTCACAAGTTTTGAAAATGTACTATATAATTTGATGGAATCAGACAAAATTTTTAAAACAGCAAAGCTTCTTTGGTTCTATTTGCTTAGTTTAGGATATTATACGGCGTAATCACAAGAACTTTATAATCGTCAGGTTTGAAGTCTAGAATTTTTCACCAGTATCACTCACAAGAAGTAAAAAAATCAACAAAAACAATCAAATAGTTTTTTTTGCTTCTTAAGGGCAATAAACATATAACTATATACGTAATAATAGGTTTAAGCTAGAAAGCCACAACTGTATTAACGATTAACTGATTAGCCCATAATTCATATCTATCCTTCTCTATTTACATAGATAACTTTACATTCCTGTTGATAAACTTGTTCCTAGACGAAAACTTTTTACATACGCTGTAATTTTAGTATTATAGACAGCAGATGATAAGTGAAAAGTGCTTCGAGGATGATTTGAGGTATTATTGATTCGATTGGTTAAAGATTACCGTAGGTGGTCCTTTTCCTTTAAAAACTTGTATATTTCATTTAAGATTGTTATATTCTTGTTAAAATGTGTTTTTGTACAGATACGTAATAAGGTTTTGATTTACGTATTCTTAAGGACCTCAACGAGCAGTTGAAGATTTAAAAGAAAAAAAAGTTGCCTTAATATTATGTAAGAAAAAATCAAAAGTAACAAAAAAATTTAAAAAGAAAAGACCAAAAAACTACAAAATCAAAAAACTAAAAAACATAAAGCAACAATGATCCAGCTAAATGCGTTTTGATACGCTGAAAGCTTGTGGCTGACATAAAGGTGTGTGGAACTATGTTGTGTTTTGAAATACTTAAACATTTTTTGTTTTGTTCGTGTATGTATTTAGTTGTGTTATTTCTTTGTTTATTTTCGAAATTAATATTTATGGCCAAACCTATATGATGAAAACTTCGTTTTTACTCCTAGGCTTTGAAGGAACAGAGCGGCGACGGCGTTGATTGGGGTCGGACGGACCAAGGAATGGAACTTCGAGATAATGCCCTTGCTCGAAAAGACAAGTCGAGATGGCACATGCGATTCGTCCGGGACTGGATAAGGCCATCGGGGAAGGATAACTGCATAAGCACGGCCATTTCGAGCAGTTGGCCGAGGTAGGTTGTAGTTTGGTAGAAACAGGTTTGAAATCAACTGAAACAACTTTCATTACTTCTTTTCAATTCCCACTAGACATGTAATCTGAAAAGCTCTCGATCCTTGTTTTACCTTCACCTACGACTCTCGTTCAATGAATTAGAGCGAGTTTCTCGATTTAGGAAAATCCTTAATTATGAGAAATTTACGCAAGTAAAAAAGACAACTATTATATTTTTGACGAATTCTTTACTAACCCTCTTATCTAACTTCCTATTTGCGATCACCCCCCAAAAAAATTAACTTGTTTTACCTTGTTCTGTGAAAGTTAGCATGCTTCATCATTTACGTCATTTAAATTAAATTATGAACTAAATCTATGTTTTTATTATTATGAGCAGGTACGTTTTTCTACTGATTGTGTCCAGTAGACTTTGTTTTATCCTTTTCACGTATCATTTAACAAAATTTATTGTAATTCTTTGATGTATTGGATGATGATGCTGATATGATGAAATAAATAAAGAAAAAAACAACGACAAAACCATCTCGTTTTAAATCACTCGTTTATTTTAAAACATCTTGAAAGAAAGAAAAAGCTTCTGAAGCAGGCATATTTACATCTTACTTTTGTAGCGTTTAAGGTACATCGCAGTTTTCAATTTTAGGAGTATTTGAAATGAAAAGAGTTTTTTCGAAAAGTTTTGCCTTTAAAAGAAAAAGCTTCTGAAGCAGGCATATTTACATCTTACTTTTGTAGCGTTTAAGGTACATCGCAGTTTTCAATTTTAGGAGTATTTGAAATGAAAAGAGTTTTTTCGAAAAGTTTTACCTTTACATCCAACAAGTCATAATTGCATACAACCATCAACAAATAACTTCTTTTACATGCTCCGTAGGTCCTAAAACAATATTCACATCCTCAATAGTATATTTGTATTATAAATTCATGGAAAACGTAAATTGTAGTACATAATCCATGCCAAGAATTGCCAACAACCTTCCTTTTTGGGCATCACCATCTATCCTTGAATATTTCTTATCTTCATCTACTTAGCTGTGTACAAAATAAGTAATGTAGCAGTTATTGATTAGTTTATATCCAGAGCACCATGTCGTTTTTTTTTTAAATTTTCACGATTGTTCTGCTGACTCCCACGAGAAATGTAGTTTCAAAAATTGATAGAAATATAAGCTCACAGCGCAGCAAGTAAAACACAGTTCCATCGATAGCATTAAGTAATTAGTAATTTCTACAAAAAATAGTGCATCATTAACATCAGTGCAAGCATTCTCAGCAATTGATTCTTTCCTCTGATAATTTTCCGTAAAGTTCAAAGCTAACATACTCGATTTCTGGTATCATATCATGATTATGGCAAAAATGATATTATTTTTTAGCTGGCAGCACAATATGTAATCAATCGCATAAAGCACTAAAGAAGAAATGCGGAGAAAGTGATCCCATTTGTATTAGTACATGATGAATGAATGTAGAAATGTCCTATAAAGTTTCAATTTTACATGACTTAAAACTGTACTTTCACCCGGAATGTGAGTGTGCAGGCTAGATTTCCATTTTGGCAAAATGAATTATGTACACGAATCTCAAAGGCTGTGATATGTGCGTAACAAGTAAACATAATTAGATTACCATGCTAGAATAAGCGTGCTTCAACTCGCCGAAGTTACTCTATACTCGCTGCGTTAATCCATTTTAGATGCTGAAAGTGTGATTTGAGTCGACACTAATCCTATTAAAGTTTAGTGGATCGCTGCCAAGCCGTACTGGAGAACGTTAGTAGTACTTAAGTGGAAACCCTCAAGAGTCGAGTGGAATTATCTTTCATCCTGATTTTAATTCTACATATTACAACTTATTCGAGTAAGAACTAATTTTATTCTTGCCAGCAGAACTCTCGAAAAGTGAAATGTCCCAAACATCACTTCCCAATTTGTCAAAAATATTAAAATGTAAGAAATTCATTCAAAGTCTTGAACTTGAAATATGCGCACTGACGGTTAGTTCTTCCGTTCCGTTTTTCATGAGATGTCACGATAGCATTACCAACAAGCATCAGAAAAGCGAGAGTTTTCGGAAGCCTTTTTTAAAACGTTTCACTGTATTTACCTTTTACTAATATCGTTTTGCCCCTTTCAATAACCTTTTTTTCGAACGGAGAAAATAGCCTTGTCTTGGTATGAATTGATAGGAATGTCATTAATTCCTTTGAAGAATATTAATGTTTGATGATAACTATGTAGTCTTACATTCAATTAATTAAAGCTTATTTTACTACATTCATTAATTACCTAACTAAAACTAACGTATTTTTTGTGTTTGCTATACTGCAGATAGTTTAATTAAACCTCGAACTAAAAACTATTTGACCAAATTAATCATTACCCAGTAAAAGCTGGCGTACATATTTATGACTTAATTATGATAGACGTACTGAATAAGCTTATATTAAGGCATGCATTTGCCTACGTACGAATATGTTGATAAAGTCAATCGTCTTTAGAAGTTTATCATTAATAAAATTAGAGAATAATTCATCATTTTTAGATCCTCCATCCTCGATTACTTGATAGGGCTGCCGGACTTCTCTATAGAGATGTGTACGAAGAGCGATGCAGGTGTTAACGGGACGCCCTTGAGTGTAAACAGGTTGACGTGTCGGTAGCCTGAAAGAAGCATCATCGTAAATGAGAATCAGGAGAGGGGGAAGAATTTCCGGTCATGTACAACAAAAATCCGATCGCATCACATCACATCAGCAGACATAATGAAAAAATAGTGGAGCATCGGAGCAGAACCATATCGTAAAGAAAAAGAATGACTTTGCGTCATGAATCATGACACGCTAGATTCAATAAGTTAATGCATAATCTATGTCCGCTGAAGTGGAGCAACACACTCTCCGGCACAGGATTATCCAATGGCAATCGAACATGTGAAGCAACAAAGAAAGCAATTTCTCGGAGCAAACAGAAAAAAAGGCTGAAAGGGTGGCTCCGGCTCCACTCCGGGAGAATACAATAGATTAAATAATGTAAAGAGAAGTGTCAATTTACCGGTGGTAATCGATGTGAATGGTACAGCGCCATGCCCAAGCGGCAAATCCGCTCCACTCTGGGAGTGGTCTCGAACTCTGAAGTAGAGGAGAGCCAGGTCTGGGCAGTAAACTCGGAAAGTAAAACTCTCGTCCCAAATGGGATAAGCACCATGCCCAAGCGGCAAATCCGCTCCACTCTGGGAGTGGTCTCGAACTCTGAAGTAGAGGAGAGCCAGGTCTGGGCAGTAAACTCGGAAAGTAAAACTCTCGTCCCAAATGGGATTGAACCCGTTATTGTGTATTACCCGGGTTGTCTGCTTTGATCTATCAAGCGGAATCCCGTGGACCTGTTGTTTGTATTACACTTTCATGTTAGGCATTCAACGCGGAGAAAGGGTGAAATGAATAGGAAAATCGAAACATGAGAACACGAATTAAAAGGTAAAAGGGAAATTGAGACGTCAGTGGAGCAAGTAATTGATCCATCTCTATTCCTCCTTCCGTTCCAGCAAAAAAAAGTCAAACGTAAGGCAATCTGAAGAGTGAGCTGGACTCAAGTTAGGAAGTTGAACAAAGATGTTTGGGGCGAAATGAGGTGGTCGGGGAATTCCCCTGATCATACTGGATCATTTTTTATTCATGGTTCGATTTTCCCGGAAAATTTATTATTACTCGAACAAGGTTTAACTTTCAACTCCACTCCAATAATTAAAAAAAAATAGCGCACGAGAAGCTTCAGGTAAAAGGATGCGTGGGTGGCATCCGTACGTACTTAATTGGAGCTCAGTTTGCTCTTGTGGTCGAGGTACTAATCAACGAAATGAGTTGGGAGGTGTAAGTTGGGGGTTGAAAAGATCAGATATGGGGATAGGTATAATACCCTAATGAATTTATCTACGTGGTTGTGGTCGTAGTATTGATTACTGAGTCAGTGCCTACCTTAATGTCAACATATGGATCCACGACTTCGGAAGAGCCCGGTGCTTTGGGAATATGTTGGCCACTAATAACACGAACCTTGACTGTCGTCACGCCTTGCTTCGTCTCATCCACCGCCTTCGGGTTGAATCTCAGCTTAGGATTTCTGAGTATCTCAGGCTTTAGCACGAACCCACACGAGCCATTCTCGTAGAAGCGTGTAAAATTGTAAAAGTTCGAGACGTCCTCCGTCTGATAATTAAGGGCAACTGCAAGGAAAAGATTATTGAACCATTGCTAAATGCGAGCCAAGATAGAAGCGTGTAAAATTGTAAAAGTTCGAGACGTCCTCCGTCTGATAATTAAGGGCAACTGCAAGGAAAAGATTATTGAACCATTACTAAATGCGAGCCAAGTTTACCGAGACCAAGCAATAATATCCTTGTATATATTCCTTAATTCAAGAAACATATTACTCTACTCGCTCACTAATTATCGTGTTTAATATTGCAGTCGAGTCGAGAATCAAAAGTGCACCTTACTCATGGCATCAAGTAAATAATAATATGATCATATTCTCCGCTTACCAAGCTGGCATCCCACATTCCAAAAGTCAACTGGATCAAAGTTTGATGAGGAAGGTTCTGGAACCGGCCGGATAGATTCTGGAGAGTTGCCGCTTATTATAGTCCACAAATTGGTCGCCCATAATCTCAATGAGGCGGAGCGCCTTCGCCTCCGCGAACGAACTCATGTGGTAACACTTCCCGGATTGCATGGAGTCAGCAAATGAATGGAAATGAACTGCTTGGATTAGGTTCACTAATGAGGATAGCTCCGTCGTCACTCCTTTCTACAGGCGAATCATTAAAACAAGAGAAAAAATCCTCATTATCACCCTGAATAAAAGTACGAAATATAGGTAAAAGCAAAAATGCGTCATGAACTCCACTTTTCATTGCGGAAGAAGGTTTGCACTCAGCAACTTAATTACTTTTAACCAATTACAATTTCTCCATCAGCACTTACTCAGCTTTCCATTTACAAGTACTAAAATAGCAACTGCTAAGGCAAGTTTTATATTTGTAACTCCAATTGAAAGCTCTCCTTTCCACACTTTCTACTTTGAAAAGCACACTAGCATGCGAAAGGCGAGAATTTCTTAAGGCCGCAATATTTGAAAACCGCCTGCACCAGATATCCTCAGGGATTGTTTGGATAAGTCCTTGAACCCCCGGAAAATCATTATTCGAGTCCAAAAAAGCTAGTTGGAGCTCATTACTTTTCCCGCATTGTATTATAACTCCAAACTCCAAACAGGCTGAGTATAAGCCATGCATTAGAAATCTGTCATTATAAGTACTCACTCACCCGTTAATTAAGATGGAATAAATGCGACTGTATACTTTCTTGCGATTCTATTTAGTTTTTTCGTGCCAGTGCTAAAGTTGAAGCGGAGAAGAAGCTGTTTTCCATTAATTGAAAGTGTGATTACGGCCTTCCCAAGAATTAAAAAAGCCATTCATGCGAGGACCACATGTGTCGGGGGATTAATGCGAGTTTGAGTGAAGATTAGAATTCATGCGGGATCGAAGAGTGCACATTTTCATTTTTTTCCCAGGCGTTGTGAAAATAAGTGGAAGCAGCAAAGCGGAAAAACACAATGTACTTCGAAGCATTTCATTTCATCACGTAGAGCCCGTGAAGCACAAACTGTTACTCGCTCGCTCGCTCGCTCTCGCCAGTGGTCCAGCAAAGCAAAAGCCAAGTGAAGGCAAGCCGCTTTCCCCGAATAAAAAGATGAAACTCGAGTGAAGTGAAGCGTGATAGAGCATGAACTTCCACAGAGAGCATGACACGTACTCCTTACAAATTGTAAATTGTATTCGTGCCCACCCGCTTAATAATATTATTAAAAGGAAGCAAGCACATATTTTGTAGGTCATATAAAAAATTCATCAACCTAAATATTCCTACACCTATAAGTACTAAAGATTTCCTCCTTACCTTCCTCACTGAAGACCCAGTTCCGTCAATGTAGTCTATGCTTTCATCAGGATCGCTGTCATCGGAATCATCCAAACTTTCCATACTCGCCTGAAGGACCGGACCAAGGAAACAAAGAACAGACAAACAGAAACATAAGGGGTGAAAGTGAACTCAAGCGATATGTGAACGCGCTTCCTCCCCGCATAAAAATATAATTAATTTTCTATGGATGGATGATGGATCATACAAAATAAACAACGGAAATTGTATTTAACTAAATATTTGACCAGGTAAACTTATGTATCTAGAGCGTGCTCGGAGATTGACATCGCGGTAACAGATAAGTGGGTACATATGATTTACACACATAAAGAGTACTTTTTATGCCGTGAACTGTGTGACTAGATACAACAAACAATAACTTTTTTTCTCTCTTCCTCCCACCAAATAAATACTGATGGCAAGGGAGACAAGAGACAAGTTGTGCCATGAGAAGCCACATCCTACGACAGAAAATGACGGCAATGCAAACATGCCCCCTTCTTTACTTTCTCCCGTCTGGGTGAATAATATTCTTATTGTAATTTGTAGACAAAACGCTTTCTTCGAGAAAAGGCTCTTTTTTTCTTGTTTCACCCTTATTTTTTCGACGTTCAGTAGAGCAATAACCATTCTGTCTGTCTCATACTTCCTACACAAAAAGTACACACAAAAAAGTCCTGAGTATGTAGTACAGAGCCTGTAGTGTCGGCTGTGGTGGTGGTGGTGATGGCATGGTCACAGACTAGGCATGTTTTCTTTCTGTCGTCGTCTTCAATGTCTCCCCCAGGATTACTTTCTCCTTTTTGGATGTATGGTATGCTTACTTATTTCCTTACAGCTTTTTTCCTCCAAAAGCGGGAGTACTCCGCACCGCAGGACCAATATTTGCTGTGCATGATTTCGAAACGAGGAAGAGAAATAAGTAAGTTAGTGTTAGTACACGAACTAAGTAAGTACAGCATTTCATTTTTTTCTTACTCGTGGAGTGAAAGTGCCAACATGGATGCATAATAATCACAATTACAGTGTCTTACGCACGGGCATCCGAGTAATTTTCGGCTTTTCTTACAAGCTTTCAACCAGTCCCATTCATCCAATAAAGGAGGAGGAGAAAAAACACAATTTCCTGAGTGAATGTGAAAAAGAGTGTAGCGAACACGGAAAATGCTGTTAAGTGTGGTTTTGTCGAGGGAGAAAAGTGTGTAAAACAAGGAAAGAGGATTCTTCATGTAAAATAACAATTTTCTTGCTTCTGAGCTCTCAACCGCCATAATATTTTTCAAAGCATATAGATATAAGGAGTATGGGAGGACGGGAAAATCGGTAAAAATCGGAACCGTATTCTCAGTAATTAAATACACACATCGAAAAAGTTAAAAAGTAAAAGCATGCCAAAGTCTAGCCTTAGGATGAGCGTTTTTCTTAGAAACAAGTTAATGAGAACCATCAATTCCACAAAAAAACTATACAGTTTCCAAAGGGAAGTTTCCACAATTGAAACTGAGGGTGATTGAGACATTTCGAGTTGATGATGTGCCCTAAAGTTAAAAGAATAGTTGAGTGACAGCAGTCCTCCTTGATTTTCAGTTTCCGCGCTAAACCTTATAGCAAGTTGGTTGGTTTTGTTTCATTCTATAAATGAAACGGCTATCATTTCCCCTTGATTTCTAATTTTCTATCAAATGCTCGTTAATTGTCGTGTGCTAGGCACTACTATGACGAGGAAATTGCCTTTTCGAGTCCCAAAGTCAGTCAGGAACTCATTCTCATTCACTGATTCCCTTTGTTAACAAAATATTCCCAACATGCTATCTAGCCTTCACTAAAAACTCTGGAATTGGGTGCAACTACACCTACGACTTTTTTATTCCTCAATGATAGCTCCAACTCAGTCAGACAGTGGTTTGGTGTTGGCGTTGGCAATTTCTCCGAGAAACTTTCTCACATGTCACTCAGCCATATTCGCCTTAGGGGAGGGAAAACTAAGAAAAAGAATGAGTTCATGACAAGTTGGAAACACAAAAGCATTATACAGCCACCTTGGAGCATTATTTGGAAAAGTTTATTCCTTTTACTTTTTTCCTCCATTGCTTTTACGAGCTCTGCTTCTGCTCCGGCATGTACCATGAGGGAGAAAAATAATATCATCGTCGACTCAAACTCCAACCTCGAGGAAAAGTGTTGATGTTGATGATGACGATCATCATGATCGCGATGACGTGTACAGTAATATCATAAACTCCGAGAAAAACTTTTCCAATAACAATTCACACTTCCTCCTTTTCCTCACTCATCCACACACAGAAACAAAACATTTAATCACCGCACTGCGAAATAACGTACGTACATAAGTACTTATGCGGTGGTGGTGATGGTGGAGGAAAACATAGACCCAAAAGGGTGATACAGTGCACTTTCTATCTTGTCTTGTGAGCTAGTGTAGAAAACTATGCATCCTTATGGGTAAAGTGCATTTCACATTATTATTATAACTGGCAAGCTATTCTCCACATTTCGTTTGTTTTTCCCCCGAACCATCATAAAAATGAACCGGAGAGAGAAAAAACTTTCTCTTCCGCGAAAGCTACGCTCCGCTGAGTTTGAGCTTCGTTTAAATTACAAATGTACCATAAATACTCCATCAAGGAAACACTCCGAATCTCATCGATGCCTACACAATTTCCACTTATGTGTGTGTTGTCGTCATCTTCAATGCACGCTGACAGTTTGAATCCCGGCCAATACGAGTACTCAGTGAGATTTTCTTCTTTTCTCCCTGTCGAATGACATTTTGTTACTTTTCCTGAAATATCCTCATCACCTCCGCCACTTTGCCTTACCTTTGGTGGGCCATTAGCATAAGTTGGGCTTGCCAGCAAACCATCGTCAACGACGACCCCTTGTGCAGTGTTGACAGACGGTGTTGGGATCGTGTTCAACGTGAGGATATCCGCGGACCCGTTATCCCCATCAACAGAATCGATCTCCCTCTCGGTGGTGACAACTCCAGAGGACGAGGATTTTCTTCGGGGAGGGGGTACCGGCTTCGCAGAGCGTTTCTTCGCTTTCACCAACACCTTCCCTTGGAGCTTCTCAGGTGAAGGGAGGAACTCCATATCCTCGTCGGGATCAACCAGGTAGAGCATATCACCCAGAATGCTTTTCAAATAGTGGGCCATTTTGTGTTGGTATGGCTCCGAGCAGTGATTCTCCAGGGAAAGGATTACGGGGTACCGGGACGCGATGAAAGCATACGGTTTGATGGCATCAGAGAGGATCTCCTTAAAGAGTATTTTTGTCGTCAGTGTGTAGCCGTGATACACTATTGGCTCGTCGTTCTCACCGTCCCAGCAGTCCACTGGAAAAAAAATTGAAGAGGTGTTGTAACTACCTGCCATTCATGCTCATAGTCATATATTAAACTTAATTCCTTGAAAAATTATCCGGCGATGCCTGACTCACTGTGACTTCTCCTCTTGCTTTCCACTATCCTTCCCAACAAAAAAAATACTACTCAAACCCATCACGTTATAATGATGATCCTTTGCTACGATAATGTCAAAACGAGTCCTCCTTCACTGTCCTCACTCAAGCCAAGCCTTAACAATAACGAGCTCTGCTCGATCCCAGGAAATGTGTCCTTTCTTCAAACTACACAGACTTAAGTACTACTATGGCTAGGTGTGGTTGCGTTTGGCGTGACAATTTCATTTCTCCTAGACTACTACTACTACTACCACACGTTGTGGAGCCAATAATACAACATCCTGCAGCTACTAACTTCCTTTTTACTTCTAGACTACGCGAAGAGATAAAAAAAGTGAAAAGTTTCTCAAGTACTAAGGAAGCGACTCAGCCAGCGTGGCTTCTGCTACTTTAATAGAACCCCCAGTTCCTTTTCCCTATTT